>JAQZBX010023851.1:0-10958 GCA_029593785.1 Cabassous unicinctus
GTATTTTTGTCAGAGTCTGTGCTCCTCCTTAGAAGTAGCACAGGAGATGGGTCTGAGGTCACTGAACTGTCCATGCTGGTAGAGCAGTTTATGGTCTGGCTGCCTTTCCATTCTGTCCCACAGGATGGGACATGGAACAGATTTTCAGACGGTGACAGAGCAGAAACCTTTCCCTTCTCAACCTCACTTCTTACGGTGCCTTGGCCAAACAAACAAATAATCTCTACTCCCCGTTTTCTTCTGCCTCAACTTCTTTCCTTTCCTAAGTTACCAAGTTCTTATTGGTCAGCATCCAATCCTAACTGATTATCTAATACAGTTATCTTGCATATCTCAGGTAAAGTACATATCAGACTGATTAAAAATAAGTAAAAGGATTAATGACAATAAGTATTTTTTTCCTAATAGAGCCCTATATGGGGTACACTTCCTCTTTAAGTCATATGCATCTCCTGAAGTGATTTTCTCATAGACTATATGTAGCCTTCCCATATTAGAAGCAGATCTCCACTCCTTATTTTCTCCCACCCCCTTTTTTGTAGCTCCTGGCTATAATGGGAACGATGCTCTTTCTGCCTTACATCTGGCTGTGTTCTCAGAGCTTCCATTTCCATGTGGTGCATCTTTATGCTCACTTTGGGTGCCCCAGTGCTCAGCATATTGTTGGCCAGAGATACCTGAAAGGTAACATGTTTGTTCCTCTGGTACTTATTCTGCTGGGGCAAGGGAGGTAGGGGGGAGTTTGCTGGTGAGATTTCTATATCTATAGGTTTATACAGATTTTGGTATTAAGCAATTAACTGGGTCCCTTTTTTTCCTGTGATACCTTTTGGTTTCACATAGGAGCTGGTGTGGTGAAGGATGTAGAGATGGCAATGCATTGGTTTAGGTAAGAAAAAAAAAATCGACCAAAAAGCAGAACTCCAGAGTTATCTTTTCAGGGAGTGCTGAAATATAAAATTGTTATTATTTTGATATTGTTTTTTCACTAGAACAAAAATAAGGTAGAAATCCAAACTCTCTTAATACTGGAGTTTGGGTACTATCTCAATTTTTTCTACTTGGTGGTGGGCTAGAAGTAGTGGTAGTGGTAGTGTTGCGGCATTTAAAAATAGTCTACTCAGTGTGAGCAAGGCAATAGATTAGCTTTAAAAGAGCCACATTGGGGGACGTGTGCCATTCTAGTGAAAGATTCAGAGCATTAATAATTTTATTAACAGGGCTCTGTAACAGCATTACCTTGTTAAAGTATTCGGCTCTTGCCCATAACAGGCACATTAATTTGAATTTTAAAATGGTAGAAATAAATCTTAATCATGGTTTAGTCAATTTAAAAAATGTTTTTCTTTGTTAGAGAAGTTGTGGGTTTATAGAGCAACCCTGCATAAAATATAGGATTCCCATATATCACCCTATTATTAACACTTTGCATTGGTGTGGAATATTTGTTAAAATTGGTGACAGCACATTTTTATAATTGTACAAGTAACTACAGTCCATTGTTTAATATAGAGTTCAATGTGTAGTATAATTCCATGGATTTTTAAAAAAAAATTATTACCATATATACAATTTAACATAGCCCCTTTTAATCACATGCAGATATATATTTCAGTCTTTTCATTACATTCACAGTGTTGTGCTACCATCACAAACAACCATTACCAAAACATTTCCATTATTCCAAATAGGAACTCTGCATGTTTTAAGACTTAACTTCCCATTCCCTATCTCTACCCTCTCCCCTGGTAATAAATATTCTAGATTCTGACTCTTATGAGTTTGCTTATTCTAATTTCAAAACAGGGAGACCATACAATATTTGCTCATAGTCCATTTACTGACTTGTATTCAGTATACTAAATTCTCCACAGACAGTGATCTTGATTCTGATTGTGTAGCATACATACACTTGAATACTCCACCTCACTATCTAACTAGAGATTAGAGGTTATAAATATACAGGCTCTGAGATGCTAGAAACTCCATTTCAATGGAGACTAGTAGAAAACAAGGACAATTTAGATATATGGCCAAGCCCACCTAATATAGAGAACTGGCTTTGGTTTCATTAGAGCTTCAATCTATTTAAAGGTATAATCCAGTAAAGTGGAATTTTGCCATTGTACTCTTTAAAGCAGTACTGTCCAATATGGTAGCTACTAGCCACATGTGGGTATTGAGCACTTGAAATGTGGCTAGTCTGAATTGAGATGTGCTGTATGCATAAAAGACACACTGGATTTTGAAAATTTTGTGTGAAAAAAGGAATATAAAATATCTTGTTAATAATTTTTATATTGATTACATATTGGAATGAAAATGTTTTGATATATAGGGCTAATTAAGATGTATTTTACCAATTTCTTTTTAATTTTTTCAATGTGGCTACCAGAAAATTTAAAACTACACATTTTGCTTGCTTTATATTTCTATTGGATAGTACTGGTGAAATAGATTCCTTATGTTCCTGAGAAGTGTTTGGTTATCTTAGAAAATGTGAGTATAGTTATGGATTTGAAGTTATGTATCAATGAGCTCATCCTTCTCAAGTATTCTCTTCTCTTGAGAAGAGTGGTTCATAAACTTGGCTACATGTTAGAATTACCTGGGGAGTTTTTGAAAAATACCAATGCCCAACTCTCCTTCCCCCATGACAAGATTGACTTCAATGATCAGAAAATATCCCCTCAGTTACTAGAATGTGTGGCCAGGTCAAACTGCTACTTTAGAAGTCAACAATTGTTTATAAAAGTAAACAGGAACCTGATTATATTTATTCAGGAATAAATTCCAACACAGGCTTGAAAATATATATTCTAATAAAGTTCATCTGCCAAAAGAAGAAATACCTTTGACAATTGGGAAGGAAGTGGCATGGATCCAGAGTGGTAAGTGTGCTTGGTGATTAACTGTGTTTGGCCTAAATCCTTGCTACTCATCGTGTAGACCACACACCAGGAGAGTTGGCATCACCAGGCTGGTGATTTTTATAAATGAAGCATCTGAGGCCCTAACCCAGAGCTAATGAACCAGAATCTGCATTTTAACAAGTTTGTAGGTATCTAGTATACATATTAAAGTTTGAGGAGTGCTGCCCTAAGCACCATTTGGCCCTTACTTGGGACCATATACTCAAAGGGACCAGTTTGAAAAACCTTCCCATCTTTAAGTGATGGCTTATACTGTCTGGAGGGCATGAGGTATTACAAAGATATATAGAAGTATTACAAAAGCAAGATTTCCCCCTCTAGCTTTTTTTTTTTTTTAAAGATTTATTTATTTATTTATTTATCCCCACCCTTGCTGCTTGTGCTTGCTTTGTCCATTCGCTGTGTGTCTTCTCTGTGTCTGCTTATCTCCCCCTTGCTGTGAGGTCCCGCTGCATCAGCCCACCGCGCGGGCTGGCCTGCCCTCACAAGGAGGCCCTGGGAAGCAAACCCGGGGCCTCCCATATGGTAAATGGGAGCTCTATCCATTGAGCCACACCCGCTTCCCTCTAGCTTTTTTTAAAAAATCAAATTTATGGTTTCTTTTATGAATTACAAAATAACTCATGCCTAAAGAGGAAAGCCCTGAAAAAACCCCACAAAATAAAAATCTCTTATATCCTATACCACAGTAATAACTTTTGACATTTTGATGAGTATTCTTCTAGATTTTTGAAAATTAATATATGAATAATATACCTTAATTTACTTCAGGATTTTATTATTATATGCTTAGTCCTTTTCCAGATTTTTATTATCACAAACTGCTCTTGTGAAGATCCTTTAATATATAATTTTTTATATGGGATTATATCCTTACAAAAATTACTAAAAATGGTCAATGATCATTTCTAAAGCTGTTGATACATATTACCAAACTATCCTGAAAGATAATAAAAGTTCACCCTAGTATAAATGCTAAACTCCTCATAACCAAACTGAAAACAGTGTTGCAAACAGACATTTGCACATTAGTGTTCATAGCAGCATTATTAACAATTGCCAAATGATGGGAAAAACTCAAGTATCCATTAACCAACGAATGGATAAACAAAATGTGGTGTATACATATGGTGGAATACTATGCTGCTGTAAGAGGAAATGAAATTGGGACACATATGATAATAGGGATGAATCTTGAGGACATTATGCTAAGTGAAATAAGCCAGACACAAAAAGACAAATATTTCGTCTCACTAATATAAACTAAATACAAAGAATAAACACATAGAGTTAAAACTTAGAGTATAGGTTACCAGGAGGTAGGATGAGGACTGAGAAGGGGTACTGATGCTTAATGTATGTAGAATTTTCAATTAGCTTGACTGTAAAAGTGTGGAAATGGTTAGAGTTGATGGTAACATATTATGGTGAGTATAACTAACATGGCTGGTTCATAAATGGGATTGTGGCTGAAAGGGGTAGTCTAGGGATATAAATGTCAATTGAAAGAAAGCTAGAGAATAACTGAATAACATAGTGAACCAGAGGTGGATGAGGATTGTGGTTAATAGTACAAATACAAGAATGTTCTTTCATGAACTAGAACAAATATACATCACTATTACAAGGTGGTAGTCCATAAGTTATAGTCCATAAGTTACATTATTGTATTTTTCCCATGCATCCAGTATAGTGATGCATGGGAAAAATACAATAATGTGACTTATGGACTATAGTTAACAGCAATATTATAATATTTTTACATCAATGTCAAAGAAGCTTCTATATCAATGCTAACAGTCAATAATAGAGGGGTATGGGATTTTTTCTTTTGGACTAAGGAAAATGTTTAAGGGTTTACTGGGGCTATGACTGCACAACTCTGTGATGAAAGTGAGAGCCACGGAGTGTATGCTTTAAATAGAATGTACAATGCATGGGACTGTATAACACAGTTAACCATGTGGTAGAAGATGCACTGTGTTTAACAGTACAAATATGAGAGTGTTCTCTCATGAACTATAACAAATATACAATACTAATACATAGAGTTAATAATACGGGGTGTATGGAAAAAATATAACAAGTGTAGGCTATGGATCATAGTTAGTGGTAATAGTCTGATCATGTTCTTTCAAAATCTGTAATAAATGTTACACAAAAATGTAAGGTGTTGGTGGAGGGGTGATGCATGGGAAGTAAGCTCACAACTTCCCTAATAAAAAATTAAAACAATAAATTCCTCATAGTCTTAGCAATATTGGTTTTAATCATTTGTTAACCATTACCTACTTGAACAACATAGTGTGGCTCATTCAATTTTTTTTTCTTTTTTAGCAATTGTAAGGTTGAACACTTTCCCCACAAATGTCTATGGTAATTTTTATTGCTTTTCCTGCCAATTGCCTATTTATGCAGTCTACCCATTTGTCCAATGGATTTTGTTATTTTCTTACTCATTTTTTTCAAAATTTTTATGTGTTAAAGATGATGAATCATTGCACATTTCCCTGTACTTCTGATAACTTTATTTTCTAATCAGTCATAATTAATATGGAAATAAATATAAAGTAACAGGGCAATGATTGTGTAATCTGCACCATCCAGTGATTGCTACCAGCCACATGTGGCCATTTAAATTTAAATGATTTTAAATTAAAGTTAAAAATTCAGTTCCTCAGTTGCATTATCCACATTTCAAGTGTTCAATAGTTTCATGTAACTAGTGGTTACTCTGTTGGAGAGCACAGTTATATAGAGTATTTCTATCATCACAGTATATCTATTGGCCAGTGCTGGTACATAACATTTCTATTTCAGCAATTGGAAATAATGCCAAAGAATCTTGTTACATGTTACTGAATTCCTAACGTTCTTAGGTGGTCCTTTCCTGTATTTTGATTTCCAGTATATTTTGGAGAGGAGTATAATTACACTAGTATTTGGAAAAGCCAATGAATAGTTTGGAGCAAATAAATGATTAGTTTTTTAAAAAGTAGTATAGTTATTTCAAGTAAGAGAAATATTTTTAATGAAAGGCTTAATAACATTTGTGTAGATATGTGATAAGATGGAAGTAATGGTTTCCAGTAATGTTTACATATGTTTATTGGCGTTGCCCTTGGTTTCATTAAGGAGCTGCCTTTCACAGGTTGTTTCCTTGTTTTTTTATAATATGTTTCCTCTCATTAGAAGTTCCTTTTTCTTTTCCTTTCTTTTTCAGACAAGCCTCCAAGCAGAACCATCCCTATGCCTCCTTTAATCTTGTGGTAGGAAAGATGAAAAATATGACTGCGGCGCTGGAAGTAGGGTAATGAAATTAGCTGTTTTTTCCTTTGCAGCTAGGATGTCATTCCTTCTAAACCTGCCCCCATAAATTACCTGCAAATACTGATGTTACTTTGAGTTATGATAAAAGTCACAAACAAGGGAATACAAGATTCATATATATGTGCATAGATGCCACTGATTAAATTCTTAAGGCACTCAGTGGGCCCAAGATGAAAAGCCAGATTATCTAATGGTCCTTAAACTTTCCTGGGAATTCCTAAGACTCCCTGGGGTATCATCTTTACAGTCTTATAGCACAGTCTTATAAACAGAATAGTATAGCTAACATTATAAGGTAGAGAGCTCCCTTTGTGCACAAACTCTCCTCGTGCCCATTGGAGTAATCCCCTTGGATTACTCATCAGAATTCAGAAGAAATACTACTTTTTCTGGGAAGTTTTTCTTAGTGTTTTTAAATAGGTCATAGGCTGTGACATTTTTATGCACCTGTTTTGAGCCAGAGACATTTTTTATTGAGCCTCCAAAATAAACGATTAAATTTTCAGCTTGCTGTTTTTTTTTTTTTATAATAATGTAACTGACATATTTCATTACTAAGTGATGTGTACGACCAACTGCCAAGGTTCACCCCATCCCTGAATCCCCACAAGTCTATTCCTTAACCTCCCACCTCAGGCTAAGAAGTAGACAGGTTCAGAAAAGGGGAGGTTCAGTGAGGGGTTGAAAGATGGGTTGAATCTTGGGTATAATAGTCAGGGGTGTTGTTTGTACACATTACTTGGTAATGAAAATTTGAAATGACCATTTTGAGGACTCCAAACCAAAATGGCTTAGTCAAAATGTTCTGTTCTACAACTGACATTTGCCACATGGGCAGGTTGAATGCAGCCCCTCTCCAGTTAGCATTCCCAAACCAAAACATAGAATTTTCTTGCGAGAGAGGGGTGTTTCAGACATTCCTTGAGAGTCAGGTAGAAAAAACTCTATAAATACGGCAAAAGAGTCAAGCTGGGCTCTTATTTTAAGAATATTTCTTTGGGTAGCTCTGATTTTAGTATGAAGAAACTCATGATGAAATCCAGATGAAACGGCATGTGTTTCCCTCAGTACCTTAGAATGAGTCTAAACAGGCGCTAACTTGGCCCTTAGCCAAGCACCTTGGGACAGGTAGGTCCTTTGGGTTTACTCTTTCTTTGGTTTACTAAATAACTGCCTCTCCTAGGGACATAGAGATTCTCCTTAATGTTGTGGCAAGTTAGGGGATCCAAGAGGCCCAGGAACTTCTGGAGAATATTATTTGGATGGAAAGTAAGCTCTTGCCAACTAAAAGAACGGGGAGTTTTTATAGACCATAACATGTGTCTGGCATGCTCTTCCTGAAACCTGGGATATTTCACTCTCCTTTGTCCACAGTGGCCTTGCAATGCTCTGTGGAACGTTTGAGAGAAGCTGCTTTTAGTTACAGTTTTATATGTGGCTGTGTCATCAATTTGCTCTTCAAAATCCTTTGAGCAAGGTATTCCTTATGTCTTTTCCTGAGATCCAAGTTTGACCTCTTCTGCATAGAGGAGTATTTTATTTTGATTTCATGACTGCTCACCTTGGATAAGTTCCAAGTCAGTGAACATTATCTGAAGCAGTAGGAGTAAAAGAAAGAAGAAACCTGTCACAGCAGATATTTGGCTTCTTGAATGTGTTAGTTGGCACCCACAGATCCACTGAAGAAGCTGAGCTCATCATTAACCTAATCTATGACATGTGGTGTTCTGCTTGAAATAAACTTGTTTTCATGTGTCTACAATTTCAATTTTCTGCTTTATTAGATTTCTACGGTATTATACTGTGTTCATTTTCTGATGTTCTGCAAAAGTCCTTTTTTAGGGAGCAGGGCAGGGAAGAATGTGATTGTTATCAAAGAAAAGGAAAAGGCTAAAGTATAATAGCTAACATTTATTGAGCACCAGCCACGTGTAAGGTATTTTTCTACTTGCTTTACAAGTATTTTATCATTCTCTAGTCATAAAAGCATTATGAGGTAGGTAGAATTATCATTCCCACTTTACAGAAGCAGAAACAAGCGTGTAGAGAAGTAAAGTATAATGCACAGGGTCACAAACTAAGTGATAGAGCAGGATTCTGAACTTTGGCAGTCTGACCTATAGAGCCAACCATTCTTAATCGGTTACATGAGCATGAACATCTCCTTCCTAACAACAAATCGAAAGTTGCTCTAGGACAGGGGGACAGGGGTTCTTAACCTTTTTTATTCCATGGACCCCTTTGCCAGTCAGGTAAAAACCAGGGACCCCTTACTAAGTCCACACTATACTGTGTATTATTTAATAAATATATCACACCCGCACCAACATGTCCCCACAAGAATAATGTTTTCTTGAATTTCAATTCAAGCTCACGGATCCCTTGTTAAGAACCCCTTCTTTAGGAGCAAGTTCTCTGAGTTTATTGCTAGTACTTAGTGAGAACTTACCTCAGGCAAATTTTCCTTCTCTCTCTCTCTCTCTCTCTCTCTCTCTCTCTCTCTCTCTCTCTCTCTATGTATGTGTGTGTGTATATATATATATAAAATTTTGAGCATGAACCACATATTCCTATTGTTCAAAAGTAGTACTTTTAAACTAAAGTGTGGTCAGCTATATTTATTGCTTTTAGATTATAGCACAATTCTCTCCTGAGAATATAATTCAGAAACATGAGGTATGAAGGACAGAAGTGTCAAATTGGAATTCAGTATAATGATTGAGCAGTGTTTAAGTATTTGTTTCCTTTTTAAGTTTGAGTGCCAAGTTTACTGTATGGGTGTATGTAAGTTGACTTCAAATCTAAGGCAATCTCCTCTTTTCCCAAAGAGACTAGTAGGGGTTTCTGCCCAACTTGAATAGATATACTTTTACAGGAATAGATGAAATGGTCAAATGTTGCTTTTTCCTGCTTTCATATTTGATGAAACAATTTGAAATTCTTCAGTGTAGAAATTCCAAAAAAAAAACAAAAACAAAAAATAAATTCTGCCCTTGAACCTCTGGTAACATTATGTTTGTCATTACTAGAACCACTTCAAATTTTTCCAGCGGACCTAGACTCCATTTCAGTCTAAGTTGTTTGAGATACAACCCTAAAAATTTTATCTTATACCACAAGTACGCATTTGCATAATATGAGGACAATTTCAATCATCCTGTAAATGTGCCTTGTTATCCTTCACAATGATACATACTCTATTTATAGTTCTTTAAAGCAATATTTTAAAGGTTTGCATATAATGAAAAACAAAAACTTGCAATTTTGAAGACTACCATTGGAATAACTACTAAATGGTGTTAAGTTCCTTTTTTTTCATTTTAAAAATTTCCTTTAGGTGACTTCTATAAACATCTCCAACTAGAACTGATTTAGGTTGTTTTAGGGTGATAATGTATCTTCTCCTAATAGTTCTTTGGTGTTCAAACTAAAGCAATTGAAAAAGTATAGCTGTAATAAGAAAGACTACAAGGACTCAGATATAAAACATCTTCATTTTTGACTTTCATAATACCTGAGTTCAAAATAGGGCAAAACCTACCTATTCATTAGGTTTGTAACAGGCTACCTGTTTTAGTTTGCTAAGGCCTGCCAATGCAAAAATACCAGAAATGGCTTGGTTTTTACAATGGGAATTTATTAGGGTAAAATGTTACAGTTCTGAGGCTATGAAAATATCCAAGTCAAGGCATCATCAGAGATCCTGTATCTTACCAAACATCAGCTGCTCGGCTGATCTTGGACTTCTGCCACATGGCAAGGCAAAATGGTAGACAGTCTGTGCCTTCTCCAGGCTCACCTCCTCCCCAAGCTCAGCTGTGGGCAATCAGGCATATGATTCATCTCTCCCTGGGCCTTGTCTTTTCAGCTTTGGGCTGTTCCACAGATTCTAGCCTCCAGCCTCTCTCTCAGCCTTTCAGGGTTTCTCTGTCTTTCTGAAGCTGTAGGTGATCCTGGAGTCCTCTTTCACATGGCAAGGTAATATGGCAGCTCTCTTTCTCTCTGTGTTCCATTTATATAAGACTCCAGTAAAGGATTAGGACCCACCCTGGGTCCTGCAACCTAATCAAAAGCACTTAACTGAAGTGATCTAATCAAAGTGATCTAATCAAAAGGTCCCTTGACTGAATCTAACCCACATACAATAGGTTCACATGCACAGGAATGGGTTAGCTTAAGAACATAATTTTCTGGGGTCCACAAAAGTTGTAAACCAGGACACTACCCTTCATGTAAAATTGTAGAAAGAAATGGATCATGTTTCCCCTGAATCCAAAGCTCTGCTTCTATCTTCCCTCTGCTGTAGCTGGTCAAAGATACAGTGGGAAAGGCAAGAAATAAGGAATTACCTGGTGGGGGTGAGGGAGAGAGAGATATTAAGAAGGAACTTGAACAGGTTCACTAGCTCAGATTCTGCAGCCCTCTTTTCTCTATGCTCCTTCTAGGTCATAGTGGTTAGGGTTCTTTGTTCACTTCTCAATGCCATGAGGTTTTTTCAAGGCAGGTCTATCTTGATGTCAATATAAAAACATATTTTAAATTGAAGCATGACATACATTTAAGGTGCACAAATCTTAAGTGTACAACTCAATGAATTTTACATACATATTTCCCAGGTAAACACCACTCAGATGAAGATTTCAATTTCCAACATTCCTTTCCAGTTAATACTCTCGGGTAACTACTATACTGAGA
>JAQZBX010023851.1:11058-30657 GCA_029593785.1 Cabassous unicinctus
GTTGTTTTGCTTTTTTTTTTTTTTCAGGAGGCACCAGGAACCGAACCGGGGGCCTCCCATGTGGGAGTCAGCCACTCCCTACATGTCTTTTGTTGGATATAAGCACTCATTTCTTTGGAATATATACCAAGGAGTGGAATGCTGGGTTATAGTGTATACATATCTTTAGCTTTAGTTGGTTCTGCCATTTTACATTCCCACCATTAATTTATGAGAGTTCTAGTTGCTCCACATTCTTGCCAACACATGGTTTTGTCAGTGTTTAATTAAGTTATTCTAGTCAGTGTTTAGAGGTATCTCATTGTAGTTTTAATTTGCGTTTCTCTGATGAATAATAAAGGTAAGTACATCTGTTTGGAAGTATTTGGGAAATGGGGTTGGGTACACAATGCAGTGTGCACTACATTTAAGAAACATAAAAGGAGACTTTGATTTCTTGGAGGTGAATTTCCTGGTGTGGCCACACTCCCACACTCCCAGAGGGGTTTGGGATAGGCGAACAGTGCAAACTAAAATGGTAAATAAATGACTTTCAATTATCTGAACAGAGACAGAGTTTTGGTAGCAGTTGTCACCTTAGAATTTTCTGATACAATGGCATAAGCCTAGGCAGGAAACCAGAGCATAGAATTATAACTAGTAGTTCCTTGGATTCAAATAGGATAATTACATTATAATCATGTGTTGCTGAAGCCGGTTATAGGAAAGCTTGGTTGGGGATATGCTTAATTTGTACTTATGGGATATAGTTGACTCACCTCTACACACAGTTAAGTTACTGTTAGCTGCTTCAGTGTTAGAATGGCTTCTAGGAAAATTCCAGCTGTCTACTGTGATATGTGCAGGCCAGAGGTGTGATCAAGCTGTTAGATATGTCTACAGTATTGGGCGTCAGAGTATCAAGCGGTAGGATGAAATAGTTTAATATATACCAAGCTAGATGCAACCAGTGGATTTTTAAACCTTGGAGTGCACCTTAAAGAAATTAGATAGTATTCTTTCCAATTTTGACCCCAGTCCTAAAAAAACTGTATATTGAAGTTCCCAGTAGTGAGTTGTGAAACTGAAAGAATTTTTCTAAAGCATCAATTATACATTTTGAAAAATCCTGTTGAAAGAAATACTGAAGTTCCTTCTATTCTCTCTGTAGAAATTACAAAATAATTGTCAAACAATGAGGTATCAAAGACCATGAAGTCCAAAAAGTGAGGAAAAAGACTAGTAGAAGTGTATCAGTAAGTTAATTAGTAAAATGATGTTATTTATCAAGGACATAGCAATTGGGATTAAACCCAGTGCATGGATTAACTCAGCTCTATAATTTGCTGCCCCCTTGCTAATTGAGTCACTTCAAAAACACAAAAGAAGAAAGATTTACCTTGAATGTACTTGGATATTGATGTTTCCTTGACAACTGATTCCAAATTAAAAGCAAAATAATGCTTGAACATATGAAGCACTGCTAAAAATTTTGGGCTCTGAAGTAGCAGTCTCTGAAGTTCTTTCTACCCTTTGTAATACCAAAGAGAAGTTCTTTATCTTAGATGCTATCACATAGCAGTTATTTTAGAAAAATCTGTTTTCTAGGCAGGAAAACAGGAGTACATTCTTCTTTGCAGTAAATTAGAGACATGTGCATAATTAACATTTAACAACCCACCTATTTGAGATCTAATATCAGTACCTATCTCTAGCTGAAATGATTAGTAGTGATTATGTTGCAATTAAATACAGACTAATATGAATGTAAGATATTATTAATAGAAAATCCATTTCTTTTCTCTAGATACTTTATATTCCTTGGTTAAGCCAAACTATTCCAGTGATAAATTTCTTGTATAGTTTTGTTTTTAAAAAGAGATGATTTTAATGGAATGCTTTGGTTTTACATCAAATACTTTTTTTTTGAGGGATGCTATAAGCTAGAACCCTTAGAAACCAGGGATGTTGCCTAGAGCCTTTCCAATCCTGGTGTAGTTCTACCAGCAACAGGTGGGAGTGGTTAGAAATGTAGAATTTCAAGCCCTGCCCCAGATGTATGGAATCATAATCTGCATTTTAAAACGCCAAGTGGTTTATTTGTGAGCTGATTATTGAATTGGAGTGTTCTGCAGCACATGGTCTTCTTGAGAACTTAGAGGGAAAATTTACTTCAGTTATAACTTTGTGGTTAAGCTCCTGGGTCTGAGGCAGTCAGAGAGTTTGCCTGATTTGCAAGTTGCTGACCCCACTTGCTGCTTATGCGTGTTTTTGGAAAATTGACTTAACTTGTCTATGCCCCAGCTTTCTTCTCTGTAAAGTGGGGATCATAACAGTACCTACCTCATGGGGTTATTGTGATCATTAAATGAGAAAATGCATGCAAATAAATTAAGTCCAGGTAGTTGCATGTAATAACCAACAAATGCTAGCTATTATTTTCATTACTGCTAGCAGAAATTATTTTCCTAGTCAAATGGTTTGTTTTGTCTTATAGAATCATATAATTGATCACATTTTGGGCAGGAGGCATTGATTGCTAGGAAGCATAGGTCCAAATTTATAGCACTTTTAACTGGCCTTACCCTAATTTCATCTTATTTTTTATATTTATTTTTCTTCACTCAAATTTCCTCATATTCTTACATTTCATTTTGTTTACCATGGGATCTTTCTAAGACATTTTGAAATAATTTTATATTGAGATATGGTATAAAAAATAAACAATCACAATTATAAATTCATTACTTTGTAACTTGATTTTAATTTACATTGAGAGCTTTCACTCATTTTTCTTATCTATCAGCCCCTTACTATAGTTATTAGTCAACTAATAACCCCTGCAAGGCAGGGGCTCTTCAAACAAATTTAAAGAAATGTTTCCCACACATTGTTCTCTTGTCCCACTGAATGAATCCCCAGCATAGTGCCTTACACATAGTAGGTGCTTCGTGCATTTATCAAATGGATAATTATTTACAAATTTATATCAATTACAGATTTATATTACTTCATGCTTCCTATTAAATTTAAACCTGAAATAGACTCTCTTTGTCCTTTTGTCTTGTCCAGAGGGCAAGACCCAAGTGTCCCCGTTGCCATGATGATTTCCTTGACCCTTTAGCCCAGACAGGGGGCCCCGTCTTCTAAAAACTACAGAATTCACTGCTCATCTTACTCAACTGGCACTTGACATTACTTACTGGCATTCCTCCTTGTTTTGGTTATACTTGATTGAGAGCACAGCTTTGGAGTTAAAAAATTATGGATCCAATCCTATCTGGGCCACTTACCAGCTGTGTGTATTACTTCTAATGCAGTTATATCATCTGTTAAATGGGAAAATGTGGGGTTGTTGTGTCACTATAATAAATAATGCATGTGGGTATTTAGCATATTACCTAGGAGATGTGATAATCATGTCTTTATTTTCCAAATTAAATTCACTAATCTATCTTGTGGAATTATCAGAACCAGGAAATTATTATAGGGTTATGAGTGAAGTCTGATTTCTATAATTCTTAGGACTCATTTTGCCCCTAAGAAGCAAAGCATTTTGCCCCTAAGAAGCTTCTGCTGACAGAAGCTTCTGGGATGGTGTCTATTGATGACTAGTGAAGAATGTAGCTGGGATTAAATACTGGCTAGGCTTCATGGCCTGGCAGTGGTGGTGGAGGAGGAAGGTAAGAAATATTTATTGTTACCCAGGGAATGCTGCACAACATAGTTTCAAACTTTCCTTGGATTTTCTTTTGTTGTTTTTGTTTATTTCCCCTCTTTTTATATGTAACATTTATTTCTCTTTTTGAATTTTTCTTCCTAGGAATACAGTGCAGATACCAGAATTAATTTATTTCCAAGGGATTGCTTCAGATTTTTTTTTTCCTTTTGGAAGTTTCTTTTTAAAACAATCTCCCATCTCTTTGAGCTGTTTGTAGGGGCATATTTTCAAGGTTCTGAAATGTAAAATGCATGAGAGTTAAACAAACAGATCTTTTTTCAGAAAGATTCTTTTCCTCAGAATTTTGAAAATGTGGTTAATTAAACCCATTCTTTTATGAGCAACTATACAAAGTTATGACATGAGATGCTTTTCTATTCACCACATCCTTGGGAATACAGATACCTTCTATTAGAAAGTTATTCTATATATTTTCAGAAATGTTTCCTACAAATATATATTTAATAAAATAAGAGTACTTTGAACAAAAGGGTGCTGGTGCATCAATGCAATCTGCCCACTCTGCTTCTGGTAAGGGTTCTACCTTTTCTAGTTCTTTCTCCCGATGGCAGCAGGGGAGGCATTTGAGATCAAATTCCATCTTTTCACTTTCTGCCTAAAAACCCATTGACTCCCTGTTGCCAACAGAATTAAATCTAATATGAAAGGCTCTGCTTTATCTGACTCCAAAAAATCTCCCCAGTCTCAGCTTCTGCCCCCCATAGAATGGGCTCCTGGAGCTCCAGCCACACAATGGCGTTCTCACTGTCCCTGCCAGAGGTGGCACCCTTCACAGATGGGCTTTTGCACAGGCTCTTTCCTCTGCTTACTCATCCTCCAACAACCAGGCAAATGTCCTTTCCTCTTTGAAGCCTCTCTGTACTCCTCCAAGTAATTAGTCTTTCCTCTGGTGTTCCACAGCACTTTATTCATAACATTTATATAGTACTTATCATGTTGGCTAATAGTCTTTCCATTTACACATTTCCACCTAGCTTTGAATGATTTGTAGGTGGGGGCATTGCCTTTTTCTTATTTACACCACCCATAACATCTAACACAATGGCTGTCACATAGAAAATACTCCATACAAGTTAACTGATTGGATACATTCATCTTCATTTATATTTTTTGAGAAATACCATACATTTTATTTCTCTTGGGTTCAATTTAATTTTTTTTTTTTTTTTAGGTACTGGGGATTGACTCAGAACCTTGTACATGGGAAGCAGGCGCTCATCCATTGAGCTATATTCACTCTCCAATGAGAGTTGGTTTTATTGTTTGTTTTCATTTGTTTGTTTTTAGGAGGTACTGCGGTTCAAACTCAGGACCTCGTACATGGGAAGCAAGCACTCAACTACTGAGCTTCATCTGCTCTCCAATTTAATTTTATTAATCTTAAATATATTTAAGATTATCCTTATATACATATTTATATCCAATTCTATGTTCTAATTAATTTTTAAAATAAGTCCAAATTCACATATATTTTTAAAATTATAATTACTCAGAAATACATTTAAAATGTTTTCTGCTTGTGTATATCTGTTATTTGAAGGGATATGTCAGTTCCAAGATGCCTCAAGTTGCTTGTGAGCTCTTGAGCTGTTATCAGCCTGTCGGTAGCTGCAGTTCAGATTCCCTGTTGGTCACTTAACTGATCTTTTTGGTTAGTAAGGGACCAAGACTACTCACAGAATCCTGTAACCATGGTGATAAGATGCCCTATTTTAACTTTTCAACAGAATAGATGAGATGCTCTAGCACTTCCGTGCCTGTGGTTCCCAGTAGAATTTTTGGGAGCCATTCAAGCATTTAAGCTATGGAATCAGACCTGAGCAGATAATTACTTTTTCCTTTATAGTGGTACCTTTTAAATTAGTGGGGGTGACTGGCAGTGCTTATAGTCTATGGCCAGTTAAATGTGAGGTCTAGGGCAAATCTGGGACACTTATCATTCTTATAATACACTGACGGGGGAAAATCCTTCAAGCCATAGGTTTTATTTTTTAAATAAAATTAGAGTACTACCAAAAATAATTACTGTGTACTTTTTTTGGCATGTGATGAAATAAAACTATTATTCAAGATGTGTTTCTTGTGGAAAATCAAAGTGTTTATTTAGATTTTATTTTCCAGCCAAGATTGGTCTTAGACTTAGACAGGGAGAAGTGTACATTTGAGATCTAAGGGGCACTGAGAAAGTTATAATGTACAAATGTCCTCCTTTTCTTTTGTCTGAATTTAAAATCCAACTTGCCAGAATTTTCCCCTTTAATTTAAAGGTTTACAAGCCATTACAGTATATGCACCCCTGGGTGATGCATCACAGTAGAGGAGAGACTGAAATTTAGTGGCCTGTGAAATAAAACTGGTTTGTAGCCAACATTTAATAATACAGAGACTTCACATAAAAAAACCTACATTATATTACTTTTAAACAACAGGAGACAGGAAGTGAGGCAGAATTAAATTCTCACAAGGCTGGAGCCAAATAGCTTCTATCATATTCAAATGGGTGAGATTCTCTCTAACTTGTCACACCCTTCTCCACTCTCACCACATATGTGGATACATTTATTTAGACCTTTTTCACTCATTCATTATACCTATGTTCCTTTGGTGAGAAAACAGAGTAGCCTCAAAAACTGTGATGATTCAGAGGCAGATGATAAAGCATATGCTTTTTGTGTTTGGCCTGGCTTTGCCTCCATCTCTAAAGTAATTGTATGATATTAAGACTTTTCTATGCTCTTTTCTTTTCTTGCCTCACCTTGGGAATATTGTCAGAAAACAAACAAGCCAAAAAATGAACAAACAAGATAAGCATTTCTAATATATTTTCCTTCTAGCATTCACTCACAACTTTTTCTAACATTGGTCAATCAAGGAATTAATCCATAAATGTGGCTCAGAAATTCCACTTTTACTTGAGGCTGATCGGAATTGAATGCCTGAGTTTTCCCAAGTTGTTGAGTATTACATCAATTGGGAACATATTGTAGTTGTGTCTGAAATTGAGTTGGGGTATGGAAACTATTCTGTAAATTTAATTAGGGTAGAGAAAAGTCTGGGAATAACCTATTCCCAAACCTCATTCTCCAGAGGAGAGGTACTGCTTAGTTGAGTTCAGCCTGACCCGATTGTGTAATATACTTAGGCAATTGAGATGATCAGATGCACTGGGCATAGTCTGGAGATGCTTCGAGACTAGGGAAGGAAGTATGGGAGAGCCTTTTTCTGAGGCTTTTCTTATCCAATCCTTTCTTCCATTTCTCCTTTCACAGGTGTCCCACCTGCATCGCCCTGCCTTCTCCTGTGTCTTCCCTCTTTGTCTGTCACAGGCATTTCCTCCAATAAATTCCTTGCACATCTAATCCTGATTTGGTATCTGCTTCTTACAGGATCCCAACTCACACTGTAAATGACTCATATTAGATTATTGGCAGAGATCAGGAGGAGATATAGAGCAATAGCACAATAAGGATCTGAGGAGAACAACTTGGTGTCTTAAAAAGGCTTAAGATGATAAAAATGATATACTTTCCTATTAATTAGTATGGGTATTACATATCCAGACAGTGTGAGGAACTAAATGAAATATAGAACAAGATGCTTGTTACTGCTTTTTGGACACAGAAATCTAGTGGACACCAGGCATAAATTCATTAATGGTTAAATGGAAATACAAGCATTAAGAAATAATAGTAGATAATGCAATAAATATAAAAGGTTTCAATGGCAAATAACCAAATTAATGTTATGGTGAATAAATACTTGGATTTCAAAGAGAAGAAGGGAGAGGCCACATGGAACTTTGGAGCATTTGGGGAACATTTTTAGGATAGACCTTATTAAAAGCTGGATAGCATATGTGGATAAGTGTTGGTTCCCTTTACTATTGGAGAAATGATAATGGAGAAAGCTGAAATAGAGGGGTTATCTGAATATTAGGGAAGATAGTCACTGAGCGATGTGTTGGCACAGTGTTTCTCAAATGAGAAATCATAAGCTATCTATAAGAAATTTTAATATATTTTTGTTCGGATGCTAATTTTAAAAAAAATTAACATTAGCATATCTGGGCCCCCCATATGATTATCTAACTGAAGGCTACCTCTCAGTTTCTTTGCATCCTTTTATATTTGTGTTCATGATCATGGTGGTACCAAATCATACCACTTTAATCATCACAGGCTGATGAGAAAAAAACAACACACAAGTAGATAATATGTAAGTAGAGGATTCTTATCAAGTCAAGGCCAAATCAACACCATTCATACACTGCAAAAATAACTATTTGTAGAACAGAAGTTGGAATAGAGAATAGTGGTGGCAAAATTGAGTCATTATGTAGCACAGGATAATTTACATGTTACAAATTTAAAACCCTCATGTATAGGGGTGATGTTCACATTATGAGTGGCAACTTAGATTCAGCAAAACAATCTCAATTTTCACATTAACTTAAAATAGTAAATTTGAATTCTTTTGTTTTTTAGTGTTTGAGATATAATTTATAAGTTCAATTTGGTTTTATTATTATATAAAATGTATAAGCATAAGGAATCTAAACTTAGTTTTATGAGCAATGTAATTATTGTGTGTAACTGTTTTCAGGCTTCCTACCCTCACCCCTAAAAAAGAAAACTATATTTACTCACTTAGCTTACCCCTGCTCCCTCCCCTCCCCTACAATCCAGTGGAGGGTCTGTTTCTGAGCAGATGAATTGGAAACAGCACCACCATGGTAGGGGAAGCCCTGCAGACTCAGTAGACACCATCAAGTACCTGGATGTAAGAGGAGCCCAAGCTCCATATTAGTGTCTATTTGATCCCTAGTTGGATGCTCTTGTGTAGGGTATAAACTCCTCAACCATACAAGAGGGTCTTCAACAGGATCCCTGAAGTGAGACGAGAAGGGGGAAACTCTTAGTAAGAGAGGCCAAATCTATACAATAAAGAGCAGAGAGAAAGAAAAAAATCACAAGTTTGGGGAGTGGAAGTTTGGTTTTGGGGGATTTTATCAAGAAGAAAGTATAGAGTAGTTTGAGGAGACTAGAGAATCTGGGAGAAAAGGAGACATAAGATGTGTTTCTGGGAATTATAGATAATTCCCTTAGATTCCTTTATGGAGTCACAGGAAAAGACTGGAATTCTCTTTTCAGTGCAGGGGCAAGAAGAGCCTGTTCATTCTGTGCTTAAGGACAAATGGGAATCCTCTGGGTTAGGTAGGTCTTTAGATATTTCCATCAGTGTGAGCTGCTTATATACAGGTTCCTCTAATTATGGACTAATTGAATTAAACACATGGAAATCTCTTTAAAAAGACATTAATTTCAAAGGAGATAGTATCTATAACTATATAGAAAAAGGAAATATTTTCTCAGGTAAAAAGGTACTCTACCCAGCTCCAATAGTCAGGAGCTGCTATTATTTTCTGGAGTAGGAGAATTAACATTTGATTTCTTCCCTGCTTTGCCTGGGGGCACGTACCAGAATAATAAAGGAAATACATTAGGCTTGAGTAGTTCAAGATTCATTAGGGTCACAATTCTCCCATTGTATTAGCTAAGTGCAATTTTATGGTAGTCCTGTCTGTAGGAAGAAACCCATATCAGAGAAGGCACCTAGCCCCTAGGTAAAATGCAATTCGCTAGGCATAGAAAATATAATTAGCATCCTGTCAACTGTACATTTCAAATAGCTCTCTCAGCTGCCCATTCCTCCCCATCTCTACCTTCTTTCATCCCATCTGGCTTTTAACTGGAACCGTTGCTGCAGGATGTGTGCTCCCCTCTATTGTTTATATCCACTCATTATCTAGCGATTAAATCCTGCTATCTGCAGGGCTCTGTGTTAGATGCTGCAATGAGCCTGACAGACACAGGCTCTGCCTTTGCAGAAGTTACAGCTCAATAGATAATAAGTAAGTAACCTCACAAACTGACTAGTGTGATAAGGCTTTGGGGTCCCATTACTGGCGAACTGAAAGTCTGGGAGCTCAGAGAAAGCCATCCAAAGGAGCCCCAAGGGCTGAAACCTAAAGGTTGAGGAGAAATTCAGCAATCAAGAACGAGGAAGATGGGGGGGTGGGACAAGAAAGTTCCAAGTAGAAGAGTGGAGAAGCTGAGTGGTGTCCAGAAGTAAAGGCCTTTAATATCGATGGCACATAGGGGTTGGGTGGGGTCAGGTGGGTCTGGTGGGAATAGCTGAATTGAGGTCAAGGCTGGCCTCAGTCTCAGATCAAGAAGGATCCTGAAAACCAGAGGAAGAAGTGGGTCTTTATTCTAGGAACATTTGGAAGGCAATTAAATGCTTTTTAACCTGGGAGTGATAAGATTGGCTGTAGAGTGGAGCATTCCTTCCAAGTGGTAGCTAATCTTTCTAAAAGTGCAAATCTGATCTTGTTGAAAACTTTTACAGACTTCTTAATGCCATCAGAATGACATCTAAATTTTTAATACTGTTTTTCAAGACCTCTCTTGAATAATCCCAGGTGACTTCTCTAGGCTCATCTCTGATTCACTCCCCTCTGTCCTCCGCCCTCTAACCACCCCAACTCTCCCGACTCCCATCCAACCCCTCCTCCTTTGCTCTAGACTAGGGACACTCAAAATTTTTTTTACTTCAACCTAAAAAATAATTTTCAACATTTTATAATGTGATCCAATACATGCATACAAACATATATGTTGTTTTAGTTTCCTAGGCTGTTTAAGCAATTACCATGAAATGGATAGGATTAAACAAAGGGAATTTATTGGCTCATGGCTTTGAGGCTAGGAAATGTCCAAATCAAGGCATCATCAAGGCAATCCTTTCTCCTCAAAGACTGTTGCATGCTGGGGCAGCTGCCAGTGATCCTTGGCTCCACTGTCACATGGCAAGGCACATGGCAGCATCTCCTGATGCCTCCTGCCTTCTCTTCTGAGTTCCATCAAAGTCCAGATTCTTCCTGTGACTTTCTCTCTGTCTGTATTCATCCCATTTATAAAGGACTCCAGTAAAAGGATTAAGAGCCATTCTGATTGGGCTGGGCCACACATACCTTAACTGAAGTAACCTCATCAAAAGGCCCTACCTAAAATGGGTTCATACCCGTAGGAATGGATTAGATTTAAAAACATGTTAAAGATGGAGAAGCTTTGGATTCCTCTAGGTTCTTGACTATGTTGCATAAATGAATTTAAGAACATGCCGGTTTAGTTAGGCCAGTAAAAAGAATTTATTTGGGAAATGGGGGAAAGAACAGAGCTTGCTGAGAAATGGAAGAAAAGAACAGAAATACACACCAAGATCTGGCGTGGGCTCCTCTAGGCAGAGGGAGCAAGTTCTGCCTTGTATGATTACATTTTAAACTGTTAGTTATTCCTCCCCCTTGCTAATGGTAAGGGGATTGGGCCCCAGCTGTTATTGGTTACCCCACCAATAGTAGGGGCCAATGGTGAGGCCTGTTTGGAATATCCGGGGCCAAGGGGAGGTCCCAGAAAGTGAAATTGGGACCTCAAGGTTTCAGTGAGGTTTGGCAGCCATGTTGTCTGTCGGCCAGGTTGTCTGTCAGCCATGTTGTGGCTTGTCTCCTCGTTATCTTGTACTAACCTGCCTCAATTCCCCCCTCAAAGAATTCACGCCCTTATTCTTAAGGGGCTGCTGAGGGGCAATGATCATTCTTCTTTAGTTACTTCCTGCTGGTTAGGGCAGTAATCCCTTCCTGACAGGGAGTAAACCTCTCTGGCTATTCTATTGAAGTTGAGGAAAGACAGGTCCAACACTGTGGTTGGAAATGGCTGAAATCCCCATGTTACTAATATCTTGTTTTGGAAGGCATTGATTCTGGAAGAAATAAACTTAGTTAGAATTTTGAAGATACATGGCTCCACTAAAAGGGTAAAGACGGTGGTAAGGGGGCCCAAAAAGGGGACCAGCCTATGACATCCTGGACTACGAGATGAGAAAGTCCAGGTGCCTCCAGAGGCTGCATCCCTCTGAAGTTGGTGGGCTTCATCTTGCAGATTTCAAATGCTGTTTAGGACTATTTTGGAGAAATTTATATAAAACAGCATTTTTTTCCTTGAGAAATAGGCATGTTTCGTGTCCCTCCCCCCACCTCCCGTGCTGCTGTTAGCATGTTAAGTGCTCGGCGATTTGGCAGTACCACAGCATCAAGAGAGTCTATTGCTGTTTTAGGACTTCTACAGCACAGCTAGTTTCTTCTATGCTATTAGTTAGCTCTAGGGAGAGATTATAACAGATATTGGGGTTTGGTATAAATTGCCAATCCCAGTTTTCCATGGTGGTGGTTAGTTTTAAGACAGCTAAGAGGGGTATGAGAAGGGACATTTCCCTTTTAGTTATTGAATAGGGAGAAACTACAGGAAATGAAAACAGACAAGATTTCTTAAGGGGTGTCTGGTTTGCCCTCCTCCTAGCAATAGGCATTTGGGCTAGAGTTGGAACAGCTGGCTTTGACACAGACACTACTTAGCTTTGACTCTTGAAGAGGTATTTCAGGCCATCCAATAACTGGCACTGGTACATCCCATCAGGTGCTTCTGGTGAGCTGAGGCTTCCCTGGGCAGCTGGCTTTACTCGGGATAAGTGCACCCAGCTGGAAATTCCTTTAACTTTAATAGCTGTGGGGGTGATCAGAACTACAGAGTAAGGTTCCTTCCATTTTGTCTCTAATTGAGAGTGAGGCCTGTTTTCCTCCTAGGTTTTGATCAGAACCTGGTTTCCAGGTTCTGGGTGAGGAAAGGTTACCTACAGACAATTTTGAAGGGGATAAGCTGAAGTGAGTCCTAGCCACCTCGTTTGCTGTTTCCCCTCTGGTGGGAAAATGCTTAGCCCTGGCAGGATGGCATGTGGGTCTGCCATTTCTCCCCAGGGTATGAGTGGGACAGGTTCTGGAATAAGGGCTAGGAGGGAGACCTGAGTTAAGCACATTCATTAACTACTTAGGAAATGAAGTTTACCAGGACTTTTAACATGTTCATTACTCCCCTGCATATGATTTAGAATAGGAAAGATATCATAATTATCAGGCATATAGGTATAGTACTTAATACTAATCAATGCACTAACTAATGCATGTTTCTCTTTGAGCTGCGACTAATAGATCTAATCTCCAGATTTGCAATACCATACATGTTAATCTCTCCTTGGGAGCAGGCTGTAATGCCAATTGTGTTTAAGTTCTACTTACATCGCCCTGGTAATCATTGCTTCACTTGATATGCCCTTTGCGAAACAGCCAACATGCTGCAGCACAGTTGACCCTAGAGAGAAGCTAGGAAGGTAGGTTCCGATATTTCACTGGCCTGGTGCATAGTACGCTTTGGCACTGTGAAACAGAGCCAGTTTGGAGGCAGTGTCCATTGTACATTTGGCTATATAGAGCCATCACTGGCTGCTGCAGGAGTTTGAAATTGCATCATAGTCTTGATCCACTTCAGGAATATATTAGTCAGCCAAAGGGGTGCTGATGCCAAATACCAGTAATCTGTTGGCTTTTATAAAGAGTATTTATTTGGGGTAGAAGCTTACAGTTACCAGGCCATAAAGCAGAAGTTACTTCCCTCACCAAAGTCTGTTGCCACATGTTGGATCAAGATGGCTGCTGACGTCTGCCAGGGTTCAGGCTTCCTTTTCCTTTTAAGGCTCAGTGGTCCCAGCTTCTTCCAATATCAGCTGTAGGCTGGGACAAGTCTTGTCTCTCTCCCAGGGCTCATTTCTCTCTGAGATCAGTTGCTTTGCTCTCTCCACAAGGCCAACTGTAAATTATCAGGCTAATGGCTCGTCTCTCTTCCCAGGGCCTCTGCCATATCTAATGGAGCCTTCTCTCGTTCCTCACATATCTGCTTCAATGTGTATTTACTTCCTGGGGCTCCAGCATTAAAACTCCAACATCAAAACTCCAACTAACTCCTTTGCTGTGTAGTTGTCTCCTATTTTCTCCAATGTCCTACTGACATGGCCCAATCAAAGTCCTTAATCATTTTTTAATCAAGTAAAAGTGAAACCTCTGAATCCAATACTATCTAATATGCCCAGACACAGTTCAATATCTATTTTTGGAATTTATAAACAATATCAAACTGCCACAGGAACATAACCAGAGATGTAGTAGATACCTTTATTGTTTTAGGGGTCAGTGACCAACCTGGCCAATAACTCAAACAGAAAGGCAAAATGCCTTTTTTGAAGCCCTGGTTTGAATGTGTAAGAGAATTTGACAATACTTAGGTCTATCTCTTTTGATATTTATATACTTTCTAAACACTTCATATGCAATGTGTGACATATCGAATGAACTTTATTATAGTACTTTGCTTTTTACTTCAACACCTTTACCATGATGGCATTTATTAATAGGTATTTTATTTTAGCAGCACAGGAAAAACTACTTTCTCAATCATTTTATGAAAACTGAAGATTCCCAATGGAATCAAGATTATATTTCCTTACCACCATTTTATTTATTTATTTATTTTTTAAAAAGATTTATTTATTTATTTATTTATCCCCCCTTTGCTGCTTGTGTTTTATTGTGTCCATTCGCTGTGTGTTTCTTCCGTGTCTGCTTATCTCCCCCTTGCTGTGAGGTTCTGCTGCATCAGCCCACCGCGCCGCGCAGCCGGCCTGCTCTCACAAGGAGGCCCCGGGAAGTGAACCCGGGGCCTCCCGCATCCTTACCACCACTTTAACATGGAGATTGAGGTGGCCGCTGACAAATTTCCCTGTTATGAAGTTACATTTTATTATTAATATTAATTTAGGTTTTTAATAAATGGCTTTCTGGAATTAGCCATTTAAATACTTTAGTTTAGAAGATGCTTTTTACAAACTCCTTATAATTAACCATAACTGCATAGACTGGTTACTTTACCGTAAAATACGCTTATTAAATTACAGTTAGCAACCAATGAAATCTACTTTATCTATCTAAAGAGAGGGCAGGCCTACATTTCCTTTTTAAATTTAATTTCATTAAACATGAACTTACAACTGATCATTTTAAAGATTTAATACATATAGTGTTAATTTATTTACTTGGTATTCTATAAACCATGGAAATAATACCCAAGCCAAATATAATTGAAATCATTAGTTTATGTAAGGAATGCTCTTTTCCCTTCCTTTACAGGAGGTTTAAAACCTCTTTTCTTTGATAATATTCTAAAACTGTGAATAATCTTAAAAGCAATCTGACTGCCAGGTTTTGGAATATATTACAATTGTTTAATTTGTTTTAATCACAGTTTAGAAAAGATTTTTTTTATAGCTTTTAAGGACTTTTCCTTTACTTACTGAAATTTGGTAATAGAATTATTAACTGCCCTTATCTTAAGGCTGGTAAAATGTTTAAAGTGGGGAATTACAGGGCAAACTGATTTTTAATTCTCCCTGCTTAGAAGAATTTTAATTGGTCACATCTAGCCCCTCCCTCAGAGCTCTTGCAAAGAGAAGGCCCTGGGGGCTGGGTAGGTTAAAGAGCTCAGGATTTTTCCCTTTTCCAATAGTTAGTATATTCAGATTTCTATATGACCCTTCCATCTTGCTTAGCCTAATTTGGGCTCCAGGTAATTTAATTCACATATATAACTGCATATTTAAATTTTAACAATTTGAATAAAGCTCTTTTAAGAATTTGCGTTTGTTAATTTGATATTACAATCCTGATGTATGAAGATATATATACTGAACAAATAGGCAGACATGAATAGAGAGTTTGACACAAAAACCCAACTCACTAAAGTTGCTTAAAATGTTCATTTTTTACAGAATAAGTTTAACTGTAAAATTACATTTAAAAGATTTCTCTCTCTTTTTTTTGGAGGTACTAGGCCAGGGGATTGAACCCAGAACCTCATATGTGGGAAGCTAGTGCTCAACCACTGAGCCACATCGACTTCCCTGAGTTGGTTGTTTCATTTGTTTGCTTGTTGTTTGCTTTTGTTTTTAGGAAGCATGGGGGATCCATCCTGGGACCTCCCATGTGGGAAGCAGGCACTCAATTGCTTAAGCCACATATGCTCCCCAAAAGATTTCTTTGAAGGCTTTTTCTAATTAACCTAATTTGCACTGTGACCATGCAGTTTTGCATAAGAACTTTTAATTATTGACTTATAACCAAAATGTCCCCAATGCTTTAAAATATACTTTACAACATTTTCCTTTACTTCAGAGCTTTGCTTCTTTCCCATTTTGACTTTGGCAGACCTTGGATGAGCAACTAATTCCGGTATACACTCACTGAGGTCATTGAAGTCTCAGGGAAACTGGTTTCTCTCTTGAATTGCCGCTTTTAGGAATCCTAATATTCGGAGGTGGGAAGTCTGCCTCCCCAGTCCTCAGAGATAACAGAACTCAGGCAGCCACTGAACTGGAAGAGCGGTTGTTCAATTCCAAGCGGTGAGAATTCCACCAGGCAGCAATTTAGTCCACACTTGGAGCCATGAGAGAAAGCAGGGTTACTAATATCAGTGCAAGGACAGGAGACAGGGTTGTCTCAAGTTTGCTTTCCCCTGAGCCATAGGGGGCAGAAGCTGTCATCAAATAACCATAAGCAAAGGCTAGGCTTGAAGTAACCATAAACAAAGGCAAACTCAGTTTATAATTACCATCACAATAGCTGAAGGTAGTCACAAAATAACCATAATCAAAGGTAAGTTTAGTTTAAGATTACCATTAAAATAGCTGAAGTCTAGGCTACATCCACCCAGTTATAATAACTTCAGATACTATCCTTCTGCTGTTTTATAATATAAAGGCATCTATATAATGATCTTAACTCTTAGTTATAGTTTCTAGTAAGTTGAGCATTTCTGTTTATTAACTAAGCAACTAACACAATTATATTAATAACAACTTTGCTAAGCTTATCTGTTTTCCCAGCAGTTGAATTAATTCCACTTGTGATTTCTTTTATACATCAAATTCAATTGCAAGATAATATTGACATTTAAAGGCTCAGTTTTAGGTTACCTGTTACTGTTACCACATTTGTAACAGGCAAACCCCAAACCTGATTTATGAGTTCCTAGGCATGAGCAGACTAACAAAGTTAAGGCAAACACAGGTTGGAACAGAAAAGAGAATTTTACACACCTAGCTCAAGTTTAGGGAAAGACTTGACTTTAGAATCACCTGGACGCAAAGCTCCCAGTGTCTGTCCATGGCATAAACTTCATGCAGGACCCTCCAGCTTCCTTCATCCAGGAAAATCCCTGGGCAGTTGCTAGGTACAGAGCTAAGGGGTCTAGAGAAGCCCTGTGCCTGACAAGACACAAATTGGGGCTGCTCTCGGAGTTGCATCCCATTAGTTACTTCCCACAAGAGGTAAAATCCTGCAAGCCTTTTAAAAATATATATATTTTCATTTTTTTAAAAAAAGATATTTAGAGGGAAGCGGGTGTGGCTCAATGGATAGAGCTCCCGTTTACCATATGGGAGGCCCTGGGTTCGCTTCCCGGGGCCTCCTTGTGAGGGCAGGTCGGCCGGCCTGCGCGGTGCTGTGCGCTGATGCAGCAAGACCTCACAGCAGGAAGCGGGCATGGCTCAATCGATAGAGCCCCTGTTTACCATACGGGAGGCCCCGGGTTCGCTTCCCGGGGCCTCCTTGTGAGAGCAGGCCGGCTGTGTGGTGGCGCGGTGGGCTTATGCAGCAGGACCTCACAGCAAGGGAGAGATAAGCAGACATGGAAGAAACACACAGCGAATGGACACAGTAAAACACAAGCAGCAAGGGGGGGATAAATAAATAAATAAATCTTTAAAAAAAAAAAATTTAGATTACATAAATGTTACATAAAAGTATAGGGGATTCCCATATGTCCTGCTCCCTATACTTCCCACATTTTCCCAAATTAACATCTTTCATTAGTGTGGTACATTCGTTACAATTGTTGAAAACATTTTGGAGCATTGCCACTAAGCATGGATTATAGTTTACACTGTAGTTTACATTCTCTCCCACACATTTTTGTAGGTTATGGCAAGATATATAATGGCCTGTACCTGTCATTGCAATGTCATTCAGGACAATTTACAGGTCCCAAAAATGACCCCATATTTTACCTGTTTTTCCCTCTCCCTGCCATCAGAACCTCCCGTGGTTACTGCCTCCACAGAAATGATATAATTTCTTCCATTGCTAGACTCACAATAAGGCTATAGTAGAATACCAGTAAGTCTACTTTAGTCCATAGTTTATTCCCCAATCCTGAGGATTTTGGGGTGCTGTTGTCCACTCCACCTCTAAATGAGAGTGGGCCCTGCAAGTCTTTTTTTGCTGGAAGGATTAGAATGTTACAAGGAAATAGGCAGGGACCTAGGAAAGCCAGGAACATTTTAATCATAATTGCTGGCACATGAGGAGGTTCCTTATTCTACAGCGGAGAGGTTTGGTAATGAGTGCATTTCCTCATCCCTTTAAGGCAGGGGTTATTAACCATTTCTTTTTTCTTTCTACAGACCTCTTGTTAAGAACACCTGCTTTAAGGAGACACAACCACGTGGTCGTGGTCTCTGGCCCTCAGATCCATCTGTCCTCTCCTCTCTTACACAGGTTTAACTGGAAATTAGACCCACTCTCAGCCATACTGTGGCCATGTGGTGTGGCAGGAAAAGATCAGACTAAGCAGGTTGTCTCAATTTAAGAGCCACCGTTATCCTAGGGGAGGAAAATGTATTAGTCTGGATGGTGTCCCACCACTAGACCTGGTTGAACAGGGTTGCTCACAGAGCGAGTGTCCTGGAAATTGGGGAGCCCTGCTCGCTGTCCCATGTTCTGGGGATTGGGAGCTTTGTCTCTGGGCATCCCAGAGCCTTAGATGTCTTGGGGGCATCTGGGTCCTGTTCCCATACCAAAACACCCAAGCTGGGCTGACCCTAGGAAAGGGGCTCTCTAGAAACCTTTAAATGCTTTTGCCTGCTTTGCAGTGGTCTTAGGAGCTGGCTATGGTTGAGTTCATCCCATAGCCACTCCCAGGGACCAAGTTCCTCAGTTAAACCAGACATTAAAAGCCCATAAAAAACTAGAGACTAATTGTCCTGTGACTTGCCAGCAAACATCCTCTTGGACCATCCCCGCACCCCAGACAATTTCCGGACCTCTCCAGAGTGGAGAAGGAGTAAAGCCTCAGGGCATTGTTGAGGGTGGGGCTTATGCCTCTCTAACAAATGCGTTTTCAGTTTCTAAGTCATTTTAAAGCATCTCACAGGCTCAGAAGGAGGACAGCAGTAGTCAGAAGACCAATGGCACTTTTAATTAAAAAGAGTTAACTAGGGATCTAAGGAAATAAAATGGGTGCTATCCATTCTGAACTCACAAAGAGGGCCTGGTAAACTCCCTGTGGACTCCTGCTCGACTTAGGCCATATATCCAGTCAGGTCTCAAGGGTGGTTCACCTGCCACCCAGAACTTCCTTGGATCTGCATGGCATGGGGACTAGCCCCTGACACCTCTGCAGAGGAAGCTGGAAGTCTGGGTAGACCGAGATTATGTCCTTTGGAATCTTATCCAGGAATCACCTAGCCATTAACCCCCTTTGAAATGGCAGAACTAAAAGAAGGCACAGATAGGCCTTAATTAAAACTTACCAATCTCTGGAGGCAGTCAGGGAGCACTACGCACTTATTTTTCTCCTAGCTGGCTAGCCAAATGAAGATGGAGAAGCATTGGATTTCTCTAGGTTCTTGGCTATGTTGCATAAATGAATTTAAGAACATGCCAGTTTAGTTAGGCCAGTAAATGAATTCATTTGGGAAATGGGGGAAGAACAAAGTTTGCTGAGAAATGGGAGAGAAAGACAGAAATACACACGAAGATCTGATGTGGGCTCCTCTAGGCAGAGAGAATGAGTGCTGCCTTGTATGATTACCTTTTAAATTGT
>JAQZBX010023852.1:0-30559 GCA_029593785.1 Cabassous unicinctus
CTAACAAAAATCAAACAAAATATATGATGTTACAATGAGATATTACAAAAACATTCTTTAAATGAGATGACTTAAAACTATCCAAAGGAAGAATTACTCCTTGGAGGTTAGGATGGAAAATGTTTTGGAAAAGCATTGGCTCATTAATTAAACAACTCCAGAATGAAACCTAGTTAAAATTACCTCTAAAGAGTTAGGTCAAATGGTTTAGTGCTGTGAACCATGGGTTTCTACTAATACTTATATATACTCAAAAGTGATTTTTATACCATTAATCTGGATTCATTTCCAGGAAAGTCAAAGAAGACTCAAGGCATGTCTGATGTGATTTTTCCACTAATGAACTTTATGAGATTTCATGAAATAAGTGTAAAAGAATTACACTCAAGTCTAATATGATGCATGCAGAAAAACAACATGGAAAATTCAGCATGTAAATTGCAAAACCTTTAGCTTTACCACAATTTACATAAGATTATGCATGTTGAATTGGGAATGATAAAATTTGTTTTCTATCAAAATATGTATACTGGCCTGAAAGAGTTCTGTAATTTCACACCTACTTAAGTGTGACTTAAAAATATCTAACCACAACGTGTTTGAGCTGTAAAAAAATCTCAATTATCTCTTCCATCCTTTGATGAAATGAAGAAACTGAGATCCAGAAAGGCCATCCAAGTCTTTCATTAGTTTCTCCTCCTCCCCACCTCCCATTCACTACTCTACCCAAAACCCAGTCTGAGTCCTGCCTCCCAACTCTATGCCCTCACAGGAACTCCTTCCCCCCAGGTGACATAATTACCCATTCTCTCTGGCTGGAAAATTCTTTTCAATCAATTCAACAATTCCCTGATTTTCTTATTGTCTCTGATAACATTGCCTTAGAATGCTCTCCTCTGCTACCTACCACTTAAACGTTGTCAGGGCTCTGGCACTGACCCTCTTTTTCTTCTTCTCATACTCTCCAGCGGAAAATTCAGCTGCTCCCCAAATATCTTCACTCAGACCTCTCTCCGGAGCATCAGACCCATATCTTCCACTGCCTACTGGACACCTATGCCTATATATCGCACAGATTTCCCAAAATCAGCATGTTCCAAAGTGAATGATCACCTTCCTCCCATCCGAAATCTGCCCCGCCTCCTTGACTCGCTAACTTAAACACTGACATCCCTCTCGTCTGAGCCAAAAACCCATGAGTCATTCTAAACTCTACCCTCTCTTCTCTTCTTTAAACCCCTACATCCAACCGAGCAGTAAGTCTTATAGCTCAGTCCCCTGATCAGAGCAGTCAAAATTACCTTTCTTGTTATTTCATCGCTTCAATTCCTTCAGTATCTCCCCAGTGCTCTTAACTCAGACATGAGTGGCAAGGCCCTGTATTGTCTGGCTTCCTCTAAACTCTCCAAGCACAAATGACTGTCTTGGGGCTTCTCAAATACAGTATTTTTATTTTTTATTGCATCAAGATCTTCTGTGTAAGCACATATTTAAAAGAAAAAAACATATGTGAAAATGCACACATGCCCAACCTATACTACAAACATACTCAACTTTTTTTCACTCACTTTAACACAGTTTGTTTCCTTTTGTCTATGTGCCTTTATATGCTGTTAATTCTGCCATATCACCATGACCAAGCTTTTAATTTCTACACATGTGATGAAGACAAGAAAAATAATTACTGGTTTCTAGAAATACAGGAGCAATTTTCTCTCTTGCCACACCTCTAAATGCCCAAGTTCTACAGGTTAGACCCTTCCATGGAAGGGGCACTTTTAGCAAAGGAAACATCTGGCATCTTTTTAAAATATGTAGGTGCCACAGAGAACAGAGACCAGAGAGAAGGAGTAGCCGTGCCTGTGACTCCTTCTCATCTCCTGTCTGCTAGCAACAGCCTTAGAAAGCCACAATTAACCAACCAAGCACCCCCTGGGAGAAAAATAGGTTGCTAAAGAAAATATACCAGTGTTACTCAAGTACAAGAGATACTTTTCATAGTTAGCTTGAAAACTTTTATAAAATAAAGATGTCCTGGTCTGATCTCTAGGGACTCTCATTCAGTAGGTTCTAGATAAAGTCAGGAAATATATTTTTAAAGTCTTCCAGGTAATTGTGATGCACAAAACATCCATCTAAGAACCACTGAGATACACATTTGCAAAAACATCTCCTACAGAATGTACTTAGGGTCTTCTCCCAGGTGTCAGGTTTCGGCAGTTGCCTCAAGAAAACTCCCACAAAAATTCCAGAGTTCAGGAGATGAAAAAGGCTCCCAGGAAGTTCCACCAACCATCAGGATGGCAGTCCGACCAGACAGAGCCGTCAGGGAGAACAATCCACAGCTAATCCCTCCCTCACCTGGGGGGAAAAAAAGGAAAAGCCAATATATAACTCTGTGAAACAAATAAAAATTCATGCCAAGAACAGAGAGAGAAAGAAAATAAATAAAGATGGTAACTATCTTTATCTCAGTTGGCAGGGCAAATAGGTGATTTTTCCATTAATTTTTAAAAGAACGTAGATACTTAAAGAATGAAGGTTCTAAAAAACTATTGTAGGTGTTACTTTTTGAGAATATACTGATTTTGTAATAAATAAACTCTTTGGACTCATACATATTTGGGATCAACTCTTTGCTCCGCTACTTTCTGGCTGTACAGTAACGGGGAAATTGCTTACTTCTCGTGAACTTCAGAATCCTGAGGGATAACTGAATAGTAAAAGGGAAGTTCTCCAGTCAGTCGAATTGGCCCACAGATCTCTGCAGAAGAGCAGGGACTTACTGGGAGTGGAGGAGAAAAGTGGTAAGCAAACCAGAAGTGCGGCTGGGCAGAGGAACTTTGTGGAAAAGGCAGTGGGCTGAAACTAGAGACTGAAAACATAATAAACAAAAAACTACAAAACCAGCTGAAGATATTAACTCTCTGTGAGTGGATTCCACTAAAGGCCAAGCCATTTCACCCGCCCTGCCTCAGCACCTGGCACAGAATTTGTGCGACAAGACACAGCAGAGAGTGGGAAATGGGAAATGTTTGCAAAGCACTTAAAAACTTCTGCAGGTAGATGCTCAGAGCTCACCTGGAGAGTTACCTCAGCAGCAAGGAAAACCAAGATGCTAAATGGGACCCAGAGGACTTAGCTTAAGGCACATCAAGGATCTCTCACAAACGCACAAATATTCATAGTTTTAGACCAGAGATGCCAGGAGGCGGAAAAGCAGGGAAGGATGACTGGAATTCAGCAGCTGGTGCTAAGCTTTGGGATCAATGCATAATCATGTTCTTCTTGGCTGGATCAAACCCGTCATATCTGGAAAAATTATTTCATATGTATGTAAAGCTTTCAGCACATACCAAGAATTCAAAAAAATGTTCTATTTTCCTGCTCACGCCATTTATTAAGTGGCCAGTTGCCCTGGAGGACAATCTATAGCTCTTGCATTCCACTAAACATTTTTAAGATAAACAAGAATGCCAGTCTCTGGTATGGCGTTTCCAAAGACTCTTCATAACCCACCCTGATACTTAACAATTCGTCATCTATACTGCTAGATTACGACGCCACTAAAACTCAAAAGCTACAGGACACATTTATTTCTTATAGGAGAATATAGAGATTGGTCACAATCTTCTACATGATAACCATCCTAAAATTTAAAGCAATAACCAGATAGCAGGACACTTTGCAAATCACAGATAAATGCAAAGTACACATAGGGGGGCAGATGTGGCTCAGATGGTTGGGCGTCCGTCTGCCATATGGAGGGACCTGGGTTCGATCCCCAGGACCTCCTGGTAAAATAAAAAAATATATATAGAAGGCGCATGGGCTGCCAGGCTCTGTGTGCCGGTGAGCCGCCAGGCCCCGGGAGCCAGGCAGCAAGATGATGACGTAAAAGGAGAGAGACAAGACGAGATGCTCCGAAAGCTCCGAAAACCAGGAGCCGAGGTGGCGCAGATGGCAGAACACCTCCCTCCTACATCGGAGGTCTTCAGGATCGAATCCTGGTGAAGACTGGAGGAGGAGGATGAGAAGAGATGAAACAGACACAGAGAATTGCCCAGCGAATGGACACAAAACAGCAAATGGGGAAGGGGGGTTTAAAATGGATCAAGTAAATAAATAAATCTTAAAAAAATATATAGAAAGGCTTGATCTCTTGCCTTATTCATGTCTGTTGAACAGGTGGTACAGTGCAGGTCTCTCTGCTGCTTCGGTGTTATTTAAAAGTAGTATTTCACCCATATTGTGCCGAACATCCCCACGGTACTGGGGTTATCTACTCAGCCTCACACACACACACACTTAAAGGAACTGCTTTTCCCACCCACCAGTATAATGAAATCCAAGGCCACCTCTGAATATAAAGTTAACTCTATCAATGGCCCCAAAAGTAGTGCTTAGGTAATCTGAGGCAGTGGGTCTCTTTTCCAGGATTTTCAGACTTGGGATAATAAAAATCTTGAGAAATCTCTCTCTGATTGTTCTGATATTTCAAATTTTTCAAGTTTGAGAGAAACTTGAAAACTCTGTGCATGGAGAAACTGTGTGCATAGAGAAGAGGCAAAAAGCAGAGTAGGGTTCTAGCAGCGTTTGAGTCCCTGGTTCCAGCTGTACCTGAAGCCCAAGTTGCAATCCCACTTTTCCTAAGCCTTTGCTGTTCAGGTCTTCTTTAGACTCCATAAGACATAGTGTTATCTTGGCAATATATTTCCTTTTCTGTTGTTGTTTAACTCAGCCAGAGTCAGTTTCTGTTGCACATATCCAAAAGAACCTTAACTAACACTTAAATCATAGTTGCACTGCTGTCTTAGTTAACTATATAAGACTCATTTAGCCTGCCCTTATTTTTAATCTCCTTCTAGAAACATTTTTGACCATCTGAGCAAGCGAATTAGCACTACTTATGATTATTGACATACTACTAGTGCAGTGGTTAAGGACTTGAACTCTGAAGCCAGGCATCCCAGGTTCGAATGCCTCTCCTCTTATATAATGGACTCTCTGACATGCCATCCAGATCCCTCTTCAGAACTACAGGACTATTCTGCCCACTGCTGCCAGCAGACTGCTTTCAGCTGCCCGCCCTGGAAGAGAGGTGCCTCAGGCAGGGTCGCAATCCCTTTCCAGGGACGACTTGCATCAGATAAAGACCTGCCCCCCTCTATCCCATTACGGAAAACTATACAGAGCCACTCCTGTCCCAGAGCTCACTACAGGGTTGGCAGGGTACAGAGCATTGCACCTCACCTTTCCCTTCTGCCCAATTCTGCTCCCATCTCTTCCGCCCAGGTATTGGTCCTGGGAGCACTCCATAATAGATTCCCTGCACCCAAATCTCCATTCCAGAGGTTACTTCCCGGGTCACCCAACCTGCATAAATCACCTGCTGTGAGATCTTGCAGGTCACTTAACTTCTCTGTGCCTCAGTTTCCTCACAGATAAAATAGAGATAATGACATGACCTACTGCACAGTAATATTATGAGGATTAAATGAATTAATTGCACATACAGTGCTTAGAATAGCACCTGGTACATGGTAAGTGCTACTTTACTCTCACTTACTATCATATTTAGTAGTGTTATAACCACACAGTAATTGACTCGTTTCCCTTTTATTCAATTTAAATTGATCATTAAAACTAGGCAAGTATCCAATGGACTCTGATTTTTAACACAAAGAATTTCAAGCCTTCGAGGTCCCTAAACCAAACATTTCCCCTCTGACTTGGTTCATTAAAAGTCCAAGTATGAGGCCTTTCGGGCTCACAGAAGATTCAGCTACAGACTCAAGCTGGAACCTGAGGAAGGGTAGTAAGTGCTAAACAGGAAGGCTGATTTTTGCCAATCTCTTCTTTTCATAAGTGGGGCTTTGTACTTGTGCCCAGATGTACTAATGATGAGTGAGCTGCTATAAAACTAGACATAAAACGTGGGAAATGAAGCCTAAGTCATAAGTACAAAGACTGTAGCAGCAGGTTCGATTTTACGGCTCTAATTTGTCTTAAATTGGCACATAGCATTGCTCCTGGCATCACCTAGAACGGCAGATGCAAATTGAAGGTAAATGTGTGCCCTGATAATTACGTTTAGTTCTATGTGAAGTCACTATTAATAATGGAGCAGTAACCATAACTCCCAGTGAAAGGCTAATTTTTTTATTATTCAGTTGTGAAAGATAAGTAACATCTTATGCATTTGTGTTCACCTAGAACTGAATGTTTCACTGAATGTTTACATGAATCTGAGGCAAAAAAAAAAAAATGGAAAACCTGTTAGGAAAAGAGGTAGAATCTGGACCACCCAGAATTTGCCTTCTCTGAAAGTTAGTGTCATCATTGCCTAAGAATCCTGATGTAACCAGGCTCGGAGGGGTTCAAAAGAGGCAAGCTGGCCAGATACGAGGAGCGGTGCCTAGGAGGAAGAAATCACAGGCGTCTTCTCCGGGCCTGGTTTTCCTTCTACCCCCGTGGTCCCTCCTTGTTGGCTTCCTGTGCTGGCCCATCCTCCCCATGCACTCTCAGGCCAGCACAACAGCTTTAAAGACCAGCTACATGCCCATAACGCCTGAATCTACATCCACGTCCCCCTCCCTGAAATATGGATCTCCTAAGTAAAAGTCCCTCTTGTGTGCCAAGTAAGCAATTCAAGTGTGGCATGGTGCTTGATTTTTCTCCTCAAAACCTGCTCCTGCCCCTGGGTTTCCACATATCAGTACATATCATCAGCTTCTATTTTGTTGCTCAAAATGAAAATCTAAGTGTTCTCTTCGATTCCTCTTTTTCTCTTATCCTATACCCAGCTAATCTACAAAATGCTGAACCCATGTGCTACTTTGCACCTTCACCACCACCACTGTAAGCTAAGCCACCATGTCACTCTCCTCTCCTGTGATGCCCCAGCCTCACCAGCTTTCTTTCTGTTCTGCAAACACACCACCATCACTGCCACCCCGTGCCTTTGCATTAATTCTTTCCTTTGCTGAAATCGCTCATACCTCTGGTCTGTGCATCAGTGTCTCTTCCCCGACCACTAAAACCAAAGAAGATACCAAAAACTTTGATCATATCCCCTTATTTGAATTTGCTGCAAATCTCTCATCACTATCTGCTGGGGTTTTATTTTTTATTTATCCATTTGCTTATTGTTTATCTTCCCTACCAGAATGCATGTTGCAAGAGAACAGAGACCTTGCTTTCCTCTGTCCAAACTGAATACCAAGTGCCAAAATGAGTGCCCTGTCCAGAAGAGGTGCTCAACAAACATTTGTTGAATGAATGAATGAGTGGCTGTCTCAGGAGATTGGAGAATCCAGTCTAAAGCAACACCAAATTCATAAAGCAATGCATGCACAAGTAAAAGCTGGCTATGTTATGGTTAACTATGTTCACCACTTTATGTAAAGTATCTTATTTAATCAACATCTCTCTGAAGTAGATGTTATTATGATAATCTCAAATTTTTGATTAAAGAAACAAAAATTCTAGGACATTAAGTAATTTGCCAAGTTCAAACTGCTAATAAATGGCAGAGCTGGGTCTGATTTTAAAACCCAATCCCTTTCTACCACCACAATTTGCTATCAGATCACAATTCTTAATTCATTACCCTTTTTAATGAAGGCATTCATAATCAGAATAATTTTTATTTGGTCATACACTGACAGAATTTCCTCCAATTCCAGTTATACTTTTTGGAAAGAACCACCAATTCTCTGCTCTTCACACTAATCATGAAGTGAAGAGACTAGTAAAGTAATAAAAGTTTAATAATAAAAATACATTTCATATTTACCTTTGGAAAAGAGACAACTATACACTTAGCTCATTGGGCTAAAGCTGTCTTTTGGCTAAAGCTTGTGAACAGGCAGCTGGATTATTTGTTCTCCGTCTCTCTCTCTCTCTCTCTCTCTCTCTCTCTCTCTCTCTCTCTCATTGCTATTGCCTTGCAGTTAGTATAATATCACATAAATGCCATCTTACATAAGTTGGGGGGCCATGGGCAAAAGACCCACGTGTCCCCAGTTTTCTCTCCTTCTGGGACTTGGGGTGGGGGGGGAGATAGTGGGAAGGAAAGGACATTTGTGGACCATTCCAGCTTCCTAAAGTAAAAAAAGACAGTCATCGCCAAAGATAAATTTCATTACTTCCCTGGGCTGTAGAAAACACACCAGGTTTTTACAAAAAGTAGCATTTTTATCTTTTGGCCCACTAAATAAGAAAAAACGGGATTATACCAGATGGCCTCTAAGATCCCTGCCAGCCCTAGCCTCCCAGGAATCAGCCAGCAGAGTGGAAAGAACACACTCTTTGAAGTAAAACAGATCCAAATTGTAACAGAGAACCTCTCTGAACCTCTATTATTCTGTAATAGAGGCATAATAAATTTACTTCTCAGAGGTATTGTGAAGACTAATAAGGGACTTAGTACAAAGTGTGGTACATACATATTTTTTAAATGGTGGCCAGTATGATTTTTTTAGTCTAAATTTTTACTGGTGCATTGTTTTGCTTTTCCACCTAGCAGTTAACGTTTTTCAAATGTTTTTGACAGCAGGCCTCAGTAATAAAAATATTTTACATAGTCATAGAGTACACTATATACATATATACAAAATAATACCAGCCATCACCACCTAAAATGCAGTCTGAGATTTTCTATTCTATTATTTTTAGTCTAGTGGCACACACTAAATTTATTTCAAAATCCCCAGTGGGTAGTGACCCCGCTTTTTAGATCAAATTATATTATAATAAAAAAATATATGTGGATGCTTCTTTGATACAGAGATTATCTCGACTCTAGAGGGAATTATTTCTCTAGAAGGGTGCTAAGGTTCAACACACAGCTTTCAAGAGTGCTTGTAACAGATTATAGGAATTAGAAAAGCAATCAAAATGAGACAGATTTAAAAAGTTTAAAAGAAAGAGAAAGATAGAAATTTTAAAACAGGCAAATGAGATCTACCATAAGCATAATTGCTGTCTTAAAGAATAGATCCTTTTCTTGCTTATTGTTTGGGTCTCCACCCACTGAGATAACACACTGTGGCTAGATGAACACTTTCATATTCCATAGAGACATGCCCTAGGTGCACCCTATCCCCCAGATGCCCCACCCCCGACACCCTGCTCCAGTGACCCTCCCTGGTCATATTTGCCAAAAGAACATCCCCACCATTGTAATTTTAGCCACAGACCTGCAGATTCCCAGAGCATTAAACCACCATCCTGGAGAGTCCTGCTATGTTTTCAATAGAGGGGCAAGAATCCCTCGAGAACATAGGCAGTGCCCAATAAAAGAAAATGGACCAATACATCAAGCCCTCAATATTATTGAATGCTACTATAAACCACATTCTTAAAAAATTGAAACTTAGTGGTTACCAAAGGTTCCGAGGGGAGAGGGAGGGAAGCATTGAGTAGATGGAACATAGGGTATTTTTAGGGCATTGGAATTGTTCTGCATGACCTTGCAATGAGGGATACAGGCCATTTTAAATTTTGTCAAACTTAAAAAACAAACTTATAAAAGTGCACAATGAAAAATGTAAACCATTGACCATGATTAGTAGCAATACTTAAATATCTGTACATCAATTATAAGAAATGTACCACACACATGTAAAATGTTATTAATAGGAGTGAGGGGGATAGTGGGAGGGGGCTGGGTATATGGGAATCCCCTATATTTTCTATGTGACTTTTCTGTAACCTAAAGATACTTTGAAGATAAAGCAAAAAACATAAGACACTAGGGGAACATATGGAAGAAATTGTCGCTGTACATAAAAGATAACAGATATTATGGTGATGAAAAACAATGAAAAAAATTTTTTATTTTATTATTTTTGTATTTTATTTGTTATTATTTTTTTATTTTTATTTTTATTTTTTGGTTTTCTTTTGGGAGAGGTTTTGGAATGCATAAGAGTCACAACTGTGGCAGGGGAGGTTCACTGGTGTGGGGTGTCGGTGATGGAGGGATGTGTGGGAAGGGGTGCACCTGGAACATGCCTCTATGGCATATGAATATGTTCAAGTGGTCATGGGGTATTGTCTTGGTGAGTGGAGACCCACACAATAACCAAAAGAATAGAGAATTCCTGTCCTGGGAAGTCCTGCTACATTCTCTAAAAGAGTGACAAGAATCCCCTGAGAGTACATGGGTAGTACCTAGCGAGGGAGGACAGACCATTTCACCAGGCCCTTGATATTGATGGTTGTACTTATGAAACTTTTCTTGTGAAATTGAAACTTAGCCTAGTATTATATATTTCAAGAGTTATCTCCTGAAAGCCTCCTTGTTGCTCAAATGTGGCCTCTCTCCAAGCCAAACTCAGCATATAAAAACACTATCTTCCCCCCAGCATGGGACATGATTCCTGGGGATAAACCTCCCTGGCACCAAGGGATTATTACCAACCACCAACTAGCAATGCATCTGGAAAAAGACCTTGAACAAAAGGGGGAAATATTAAATACAAATGAGTTTTTATGGCTAAGAGATTTCAAAGTGAGTTGAGGCCATTCCAAAAGTTATGCTTATGCACATCCCTGCAGGATCTCATTGACTGCCATAGTAAACAGTGCCTCAAACAGTGGGACTTCTGAAAGCTTTAGAGCAGGGGTCCTTAACCTCTTTTTGTTCCATGAACCCCTTTGCCAGTTAGGTGAAAACCATGGACCCCTTCTCAGAATATAGTGGCAGATAGTTTTATGACACTCATTATTGGAGGTCAGAGAAAATAAAGATAATATGTTGATTTTTTTTTTCAATTCAAGCTCACAGACTCCCTGAAATCTCAAGGGGTCTGTGGACCCCTCATTAAGAACCCCTGCTCTAGAGACATCTAGACACTATAGGAAGAGAGGACAACCTCAGGAATTTGGCACCCTGTCAGTGGGCCTTAATTTGAAATATATGCTCCCCAATGTAACAGAGTTAGACTCATTTATAATTTCCCTACACATGGCCCTTCTGCCCCTTTTATTTGAACCTATAATTAGCACTATACTTGTTAAATATATGTCCCAGAGACTTAAAACTTCGGTCTGTTCATATGCCAGTTGAGCCCTGAATCTCAGCAGAGTTGCAACACCTATTCTCCAGTTCATTAGACTCGCCCATGACAACTAACAAAAGGATGATGATGGACAACACCCATCCCCAAAAAAAGAGAGTATTTACAACTGCAAGCAAGACAGTTCCATCCATCTTCCCATGGGATCTAAGATGCCTCTCAATCAGAAACAGAGTTGGCATCATCATCGCTAAGTCTTAAAGATTGAGGCATGAAAAAATGTAAGGGGCTATGGACTAGAGTGGACTTACTGGTATTCTGTTATAGACATATTGTGATTCAAGTAATGGAAGAAATTACAACATTGATGTGAAGCCAGTGGCCACTGGACACTTTCGGGGCAGGGAGAGGGAAAAGCAGTTATAATACAGGGGCTTTTTTGGGACTTGGGAATTATCCTGAGTGACATTACAATGACAGATATAGGCCATTTTACATAAGCATATACCATGCAGAACTGTGTGGGAGAGAGTGTGGTCTACAATGGGAACTATGGTCCATGCTTAGTGGCAAAGCCCCAAGATGTGTATATCCTTTGCAGGTGATGTGCCACACTAATGAAAGATGTTTTTGTGGGAGGTTGTGGGAGGTGTGGGAGGTGGGGAACATGGGAATCCCTGTAATTTTAGAGTAACATTTATGTAATCTAAGCATCTTTTAAAATATTTTTTTTTAAAAATCAGTATGTCCGGCGCATGTGCCTCAAATGGTTGTGCGTCCAAAAAAAAATACATACAGGGGAATGCAACTATGAGCTAATGTAGATTTACTATTATTCTAGCAATGGAAAAACTTGTATCATTGATATAAAGGCAGAGGCTACCAGAAGTTCTGAGGGGAGGAAGAGGGAAGAATAGGTGGAACATAGCAGTATTTTGGGGACAATGGAATTGTTCTGAATGACATTGCAATGAAGGGCCACTATACATTTTGTCAAAACCTATAAAATTGTGCAGGACAAAGTGTAGTCTATAAAAGTAAACTTCAGTCCATGGTTAGTAGCAGAGCTTCAATAAGTGTTCATCAATTGTAACAAATGCACCACACTAATGAACAATGTTGTTAATGTGGGAAAGTGAGGGGGGAGTATATGGGAATCCCCTATATTTTTTATGTAACATTTATGTAATCTAAAGCTTGTTTAAAAACAAAAAAATTTAAGAAAAATAAAAAATATATCAGAATATTTGAATTATAATTCAAGAACAGTTTCTTGATATAAAAGAACGTTTGAATTTATATATTGAAGTGGCACATCATATATCTGAGAAAACTGACCTAGAACAGTCAGTACTGATATAAATCCTAATAAAGTTATTGAGTTTTAAGGATTAAAAAAAACACTTGGCTTGTCAGGCAAATGGCTCAAGATACTTATAGGGGGAAGAATTAGCCTCAAAATTTTCCACAGCATCATTCAGTGTGAAAAGACAGTAGAATATAACCTATGAGATCCTCGAGGGAAAAAGTGTGAGCATGGGATTTTATAACCAGCCAAGCTATCTTTCTGAATTCAGAAAAGCAATGTTAACATGTAACTCGGGGAATATTTCTCTCATGAACCCTTCTTGAGGAAACATCTAAGCAACAGATTCCAGCCAACTGAGATATGACTGGGGAAACCACAACAAAATGCCCGGTGTGCATTAAATGTATCTAACTGTATAACTAGGAGTAAAATAACACGGGGTTACAGTGGCATCAGAACGTAATGTTAAACATGCACATATTCTGTGCCAAGCAATTGCTGTCAGAGTTGTATTCCCTGAAGAAACTCTAGTACATGTGTCCAAGAAGATACGTTCAAGAATTTCATTGCAGCATGGTTTACATTAGGAAAAAAAGAAAAGAAAAATGAGACAACCTAAATATCCATCAAAGTTTAAAAGCATGCAAAAGAGTACTGTATAATGTTTATGGATAGCCGGGTACATAATTTGTAGGGCTTAGTAGAAAATGAACATGCCAGCACCCTTGCCTTGTTCAAAATAATGAAAATTTCAAAGTGGTGACAGAATAGCATTTTGAAGCTGACCCTGGTCAAAACTTTAAAACACACATGTGACTCACAAACACCAAATTCAGAATACTTTTTCCCTCCAGGGAAGGAAGGAGGAAAAATTGATCAGCAAGAACTGAGGGTTTCGATTATATCTATCATGGTTTATTTCCTGAAAATTATATATATATCTGAGCTAAAAAGGGCAAAATGTTAAGACTTGATCAAAGCTAGGTGATGGATTTATGGGTGTTTGTCATATTTTGAGAATGCTTGAACTATTTCAAACATTTTAAAAATGATTAATATGGTAGTATGACTCATATGGAGAACAGTTTCCACTTAAAAACTAAAACAGTATTAAAAATATTTATCAAGCTTTATGATCAATTTTGAGAACAAATCAAAATTTAAGAAAAATGTATTTAGTTGTAGATTTGTGTTTTTTTTAACTTTCTCCTTATTGTAACATGAAAAGTAAAGATTCATGATTTCTCTGCATAATTTGCCACTTATTAATTTTTTAATATTTTTCCTTTTCTGAAACAGCAACATTAACTGTCATTTAAAGACTTATGAACATTCATCAGGGTCAAGATTTGTGAGAGAATAACTAGGTAAGGCTGCTTTGTTAGAATAAAGAACAAAGATTTAGTAAATGAGTTAACTGTCATCTTCTGTTTTTTGAAAGGCGCTATTTTTCAATAAATGTGAGGAGAATGTCAGAAATCATATATAATATTACTGTCCACATCTGGCAGCAAACAAGCAACAATGGCTGCCAGATTTTAGAGGCGTGGTCTCATGAACCACAATCCCATGGGTTTTCCACTAGTCTTATTTCTGGGGAATCGATGTTGGGAATGTGCAAGATGTCTTCTGTTTGCCCCCTGGCCACGCCCCTCTTCTCCAGGGCTCCATATGTACCTGCACCAAGAGGCTCCCCTGCCTCTGGCTCCTGGTTGGTTTTGCCAAATGGGCAGCAGCAGCAGGAGACTGGAATGAGGGATAAGGGAGAGGTCAGGCAGCCCCACCTGCCCACTCTGTGCTTTTCTCTGCCTGGGCTGCCCTTCTGCAGTTCCAGGCATCACTCCCCGGGCCTGCCCTGCATGTCCAGGGGTGGAAAAGGCCTCTCCACAATTGCTTGCTCCAGGATGCTACACGGTTTGGCTTCCCTAAACCCCCCCCCACCCCTTTCTTAGGCTCTTCTCAAATCGCCCAGTTTGAAGGTCCCAGTGGTGTCCTGATGGGTCTTGGCTGATGAAGAGAAGAGCAGGGAGGAAGAAAAGTGCCCTCCAAAGCTGGAAGAGGAGTGTGTATAAACATAAGTACCCCATGGGCAATTCCCTACCACCATTAATTAATGCCACTATTGCAGGGGGAAAATATATAATGGGTAAATGCTATGCAGTTAAGTACACCAAATTATTATGAACATGGTAATTTTAATTATTCCATGCTTCTAAAACAAGTTGATATTTTGAAGAATGCTTTTGTCCAGCCTTTATTTTTTTATATTTATTTAATATTTTTTTTAATTTTTTTTTAAGATACTTGATTGTACAAATGTTACACAAAAAATATAGGGATTCCCATATGCCCCACTCCCCACACCTCTCACACCCTCCCACATAAACAACATCCTTTATTAGTGTGGCACATTCATGGCAATTGATAAATGCATCCTGGGACATTGCCACTGAGCATGGACCATAGTTCACACTGTAGTCTACACTCTCTCCCACACAATTCTGCAGGCTATGGGAAGATATATAGTGGCCTATAGCTGTCATTGCAAGGCCATTCAGGATGATTCCCAAGTCCTGAAAAAGCCCCCGCATTACACATGTCTTTCCCTCCCTCTGCCCCCAGAGCCTCCAGTGGCCACTGCCTCCACATCAACGCTGTAATTTCTTCCATTGCTAGAATCACAACAAGTCTATTGTAGAGTACCAGTAAGTCCACTAAAGTCCATAGTTCTGTCCCCAATCCTGAGGATTCTGGGATGGTGATGTCCACTCCACCTCTAATTGAGAGGGGGCTTCGATCCCATACAGCCAATGGATGGGACTCTCTTGCTTTCAGTTGTAGGCTCTTGTTTCCTTGGTATAGTGGTTGTCAATCCTCACCTCCTTGTTAGTTGTCCTGGGTGAGTCCAATGAACTGGAGAGTAGGTGTTGCAACTCTGCTGAGGCTCAGGGCCCAGCTGGCACATGGACAGCTCAAAGAGTCAAGTCTGTTGGACATACACCTACCAACTCCAGCACCAAGTATAGGTTCAAATAGAAGGGACAGATGAGCCATGTATAAGGAAGCCATAACTGAGTCCAACTCTGTCACTCTCAGGAATGCAAACTCCAAAGTAGGGACCACTGGCAAGGCACCAAACTCTGGAGCTATCTGCCCTGACCATAGGACCTGGGTGTCTCCAGAACCCTCAGGAGCCCCACTATTTGGGGTAGTATCCACTTTGGCCATCTATGAGATCCTGCTGAGATGCATATAAGCGTTACCTCTGGGATCTGTCCAGCCTTTAAATCATTTAGTCACTTACACCCTCATCCCCAAAACATGTGAGCAGATTAAGACAGATATTAGTAACTCCTTGAGGAGGTGAGGAAAGTGAGCCCTAACCTAAAATGATTAAATTATTTAGGAGAGCACCTTACTAGTTCAACAGGAAGTGAGAACCTACATCGTTGGGATTCAAACACACCACATGGATTCTAAATGGTTTCAATAGCATTTCAATCTGAGTAGAACTACCACCTACAAGCTTTAATATGTCTGATTTAATACCTTCGTCAGCTGAGTTATAAGAGGGTTTTCATTGCCTAGTCCCTAAAATGAATAATATCTGGCACTGAAAAAGTTGGCAGCCCTGTCATTCCCACTTCCAATTACCCATTCTGGGTCAAGGGGAGAATTCCATAAGGAATTTAGTCCCTGAATTTTTTATCTACTTCCTTACCAAACAGAGCCCAGAGTGCCCCCCTGTGTATAAAGTGAAAATAAATCTTTTCTGTTGCCATTACTACCATGGTAAGTTTACGTATGAATACTTAGTTAACTGACAAAAATACAATTTGGGTGACAGTTTTTAAAAGCTAACATGTTTAATAAATTGTTATACTGTTGGCGTCACTGTTTTCAATCCAAGCACATGCACTGTTTATAGTTGGAATTGGGGGATCTCAGGAGTGGGGACAAGTTCAAAACACTAGTCTCATTTTATTCTAAACTGAAAATTGAGCCCCAAATAGCTAAATGATGTTCCCATATTATTAATAATTACAATTTGAGGTTAAAATTGCCACCTGAATGTTCAAATACTTGAAAATAATATAATAACAAAGTTTGTAAGCCATCACCATGAGTGTCAAAGGCTTTCTCTCATCAGGGTTTTTACCTGGATTAATTTGTCCTAGGTAATTCCTTTCTGTGGCAAAAAGAATCCCTGAGGATTTTCTTTTTTCCATAAGCCTTATAAAGTTTCCATTTTAAAAGGGATTGTCAGACAAACCCTGTTCAACAACTTGAAAGGACATTACTTGTCTGTCAAAGAAGATTTGGTTAAGGTAGGTTATTAATCAAAACTTCCAAGCAAATTCCCATATAAATGTTCAGGTTATTAAAATAACTTGCCCATTTACCTGCTGGGGAAGCCATTCATCACATTTCTAAAATTACAGCTTTGGAAGACTAGGAGCACCCATGGTAAAATTTGTTTTTAAATAGAAAAATTGGTAATATTATTAGCGCTGGAAAGCAATTAGATTTAATTTTGGAGACTAAAATGTCTCATTTTGTGCAGAAGCTTTATTTCAATTCACTTATGTATTCCCACCTTCTCGCCTATTTGTTGTGTTCTAGTGTCCTCCAATGGATATTCTCGATAGTACTGGTATTGCAGAATCTAGTTAGATCCGAGAGTCACCAGAGGGCTGAATGGTACATGAGTTTTGTGAGCAAACAAATCTCAAAGAAACTCAGTTCTCCCAGTCTGAGCTGAAACTAATTAACACTTATGGCACATCCTAAAATCATTCTACTTAATAGAAAATGAGTTTAAGAGTCATTTAGATAAAATCCTATAATTTCTCTAACCTACTTATTATATTGAATAATCTTGGAAGTAATGAGCCCATTTAACAAAAGTTTTTGTTGAAACAATTTAAAAACAGTATGATTCAGTGACTGGAATTTAGAAGTATGTGACACAATGATAGACTTTGGATGTCAAGTAATACGTAATTAATAATCTTTATTAACCTAGAGAAAACCAGAAAGTATTCAGAAAGTAGTTTAATTCAAAAGCAGTTGTTATGCAAAATGAGATAAGATAAAAGAAAAAAAACATTTTACTTAACACTAATGGATAGGAGATCAGTCTGGATTATTGAAAAGCCTGAATTGGAACATATATTTTAAAGAACTGTGCTTTTGTATTTTCATGATCACAATTCACATGTAGTTTCAATAGATAGTCCAAGTAATAATAATACAACACAGGGATATTCTTATAACTTGATGTGTCCAGCAAGGTCTAGCAAACATAGTCCCAAATTCTCTTATTTCCATTTTAAACAATCTCTCCTATTCCCACAACAGGTGTTGAATCTTGTATTAGATCACACATCCCAATTTTTGATCCAGAAAATATGATGACCCAAACTGTGAGCAGAAGGAAGGAAGCACATGATGAGGAATTTGGGTCTGTTGGTCATACAAGAATAACTTCTTCAGCAGAGAAGAATGTGGACTGTGCCCAGCTTTCCCACAGAGCTAGGGGGCAGCTAAAACCTGACGCTGTCTGATATATAGCAGGAGTATAGGTTTCCCGAATGCAATTACTAGGACATTTAAAATCGCTATACAGCACTTTAACCATTTGTAGAAACAATATAAAGGGTGTGATTCTTTTCCCATCCCCCCCTCCCCATTTCATGGGATTTCCAAGGATTTCTGTTGTGCCTGCAAATTAGAAGATCCAGAAAGTTCCTATGCATTGAATAGCAGCCAGATATTTTAATAAAATGATGAATCATAGTTCTCAGGGAACTCCAATAACAGGTCGTTAATTTCAGATTACGAATAGTATATTCTGAGTTTAAATCAAATAACACTATGGCTAAAAGCAAGTAAGCAGTAAGTATCTATACGTTGACTGCAAACATGAAAGTCTATGGACTTGCACGTACCTTCCAGCGGAAACTTGAGAATTATGGTGATAGTGCTGAGTCCCACTGCGCTGTCTCAGCAAGAAGACTGTCAGTCCCATGTTTATTTGCAATACAAATATGAACTATGGAATGGACAAAAGAACGTGTGAAGGTACATGCATGCAAGTGTGCACGTGTGGATGTACATATGAACGTGAAAATAGCTATACCCTGAGATCAGCAGGCCTAAAATCTCCTGGGAGAAAATTCACCAAGTTTTTTGAGACTCTGAGTGAGATAACTGGCAAAAGTAGAATAACTGCTATTTCCTAACAGTAAAGAAAGAAGTAGGATCCATAGGAAGTCAGAAGAACTTGAGCTATCGCAGCAGTCTAAATACCAGTTACCATTGGGAGACATCCAGTAAGGCAGAGAAACACCATATAAAAGGAAAACAAAGAAGGTACCAGTAATACAGAGGCCAAGGAAGAATTTCCATGAGGAAGAAGAAAGATGGAAGACAATTCTGGGAAAAGTGAATCTCAGCCACTTACTCTTAACTATGAAATAAAGTCCCAGATATAGTGAAGTCACATGTTGACAGGCAGTTTTTGTCCAGGAGAAAAGATAACCCTAAATGTTGTGGTATATTGCCTTGTAGGACATTGTCTACTTGTGTATTTAACCTAGTGTAGCAGTTTGGCAGTTTGATATAGTTACAAATTCCAAAAACAGATATTGGATTATGCTTGTAAACTGGTCAGTTAATCTGGGCATGATTAAGTTATGATTAGAGCGTTGACTGGGCCACGTCAGTAGGGCATTGAGCCCCACCCCGTGGTGGGTGGGGTCTCAAAGATAAAAGAACATGGCAAAGGACAGAGCTGGAGTAGTTTTGATGTTGGAGTGTTAATGCTGGAACCCAGGGGGGTAAGCACACAGAGGACCTTGGTTGTGACGAAGGAGAGAAGGCTCTGGGAAAAGAGACAAGCCATTCACCTGACAGTTCACAGCTGGCCTTGTGGAGGAAACAGAGGAGCTGAGTCCAGAGAGAAACGCAGCCCCGGGAAGAGAGGAACTCAAGAAGCCTGAACCCTGGCAAACATTGGCAGCTGTCTTGCCCCAACACGTGGCAATGGACTTTGGTGAGGGAAGAAACTTATGCTTTATGGCCCAGTAACTGTAAGCTTCTACCGCAAATAAATACCCTTTATAAAAACCAACTGATTTCTGGTATTTTGCATCAGCACCCCTCTGGCTGACTAATACACCTAGTAATCCCATATTAACTTTCCTTTATTAAATTGCTAGATATCTAGCTCCTCAAATGCACCTGGAACCAACCATAACATCATACTGATTTTCTCATCAATCAATGGGATCAATAAGAATCTTCACCATACTCATTTTAAATTCATATATCAGGTTAACTTTGTGAAAATTGTCCTATAACACTATTCTCCTTTTAAAAGCCTTTGCTCATCCTTCCCTCCACTGCTCACTCTTGCAACCTATCAAAAATAACTTCCCTCCTTCCTCTATTCTTATCAAATTCCTACCTCTCAAAGTCCATATTCTAGTCCCATTTCCCAAAGACCTTATCTTCCTTTAATTAACTGGGCCTTTATAGCTTAGATTATTGCTTTGGCTTTTTTGTAATTTCACTTATTTTTAAACGTTTGTTTTGTTTTCTTAACTAGATAAGGCCCATCCTGTTGAATTTTAAATCATAACAAAATAAATTTAACATATGTGTTCAAACACTCATGTTTAGGCATACACAAAGATTGTGTAGAAATTTTCAGAAATTTGGAAAACACAATAGTTGATATCTTGATATTTCATAGAATATTATAGACCACAATAAAATGCGGGGAGTTGAGCAAGGAGCCATCCAACATCAAAAATATATTAATGAGGGAGCAGATATGGCTCAAGCAGTTGAGCGTCTGCTTCCCACACGGGAGGGCCCAGGTTTGGTTCCCAGTGCCTCCTTAGAAACAAAAACACAAACAACAAGCAAACAAACGAAAAGCTGCAGTGGCGCAGTGATGCTATTGGGTTAGGCAGTGCAGGTATGTCAGGGGGGATAGGGTGGGGGGGGCTGGACCTTCTATGGAACTAGGGAAAGGGTTGGGGGAGGGAGCAGGTGAACACCGAGGTTGGTGGGTACGTGGTTGAAACCACAATGTTGGGAATGCTGTTTTGGCAATAGGGCAAGTGAGAGTTACCGGTTTAGAGTGTTGGGTGCGGGGGCACTTGGGACAGGGTGCTTCTGGGGCAGGCTTCTAGGGAGTGAGTGTTCATCTTGCCATAGTGTGTTATATCAGTGGGTGGAGACCCACATCATGAGTGGGAAGGTGGTGGACTCCCATCCCGGGGAGGCCTGCTATGTCCTCAAATAGAGGGGTGGGAGTCTCTCGAGAGCATGGGCAGTGCCCAATAGGGGAGGACAGGCCAGTGTGCCAAGCCCTCAGTGTTGCTGCAAGTAACTATGAATCTGGCCCTGCAAAGAGTGCAGCCTGGTGGTTGCCATGGGTCCTGAGGGGAGGGGTAGGGAGGAACAGAATAGATGGAACAGCGGGCATTTTGCGGGTGATGGAAGTGTTCTACATGATCTTGCAATGATGGATACAGGCCATGTTAAGTTTCATCAATGTTTATAAAAGTGTAAGGCCCAAAATGTAAACGATAATATAAGCCATTGACCATGGTTGGCAGCTATGTTTCAATATTTGTACATCAGTTGTAACAAACATACCGTCCACATATACTATGTTATTAACAGGGGAAGACGGAAAAGGGGGAGGATGTTGGATATATGGGAGTCCCCTATATTCTGTATATAACTTTGCTGTGAACTAAAACTTCTTTGAAGACAAAATGAAAAAAGATATTAGAGGAATAAACGGAAGAAAATGCCACTGTACATACAGGACAACAGATCTTACAGTGATGAAAGGCAAAATGTCAAAAAAAAATTTGTTATATTTTTTCATTATTTTTTATTATCCCAAATTTTTTTTTGTATTTTATTTCTTATTTTTAAAACTATCATTATTATTTCTTTTTCTTATTAATTGTATTTGGCTATTTTATTGGCTTCATTTTTTAAGAAGTTTTGGACCACAGAAGGGTTACAGCTGTAGCAGGAGAGGACCATTTCTGTGGGGTGTCAGCGATGGGGGACTCATGGGAAGAGGGTCACCTGGGCATACATATAAGGAATATAAATGTGTTCAAATGCTCATGGGGCATTGTCTTGGTGGGTGAAGATTCACACAATAACTGAAAGAATATTGAATTCCCATCCTGGGGAGCTCTGCCACATTCTCTAATGGAACAGCAAGAATCCCCCAGGTACAGAGACAATGGATAGTGAAGGAAGGTGGTCCATTGATGGGCCCTTGATATTGATGACTAGCTTATGAACCTTTACTCTTGAAATTGAAACTTAGCCTAGTATTTTTGGGTGCCCAAGCATTACCTCCTTGTTGCTCAAATGTGGCCTCTCTCTAAGCCAAACTCAGCATATACATGCAATAATTTCCCCCCAGCATGGGACATGACTCCCACAGATGAGCCTCCCTGGTACCAAGGGATTACTACCAAGCACCAACTAGTAATGCAACTGGAAAAAGACCTTGACCAAAAGGGGGAAAAGGTAAAGACAAATGAGTTTATATGGCTAAGAGACCGCAAAGTGAGTTGGAAGGTCATTCCAGAGGTTATGCTTATGCACATCTCAGCAGGATCTCATTGACCACCAAATTAGACACTACCCCAAATAGTGGGGCTTCTGGGGGCTCTGGAGACACCCAGGCACTATGGTCAGAGCAGATAGCTCCAGAGTTTGGTGCCTTCCCAGTGGGCCCTACTTTGGGGTTTGTGCTCCCCAGTGTGACAGAATTGGACTCAGTTGTGGTTTCCATACACATGGCTCTTCTGTCCCTTCTATTTGAAACTATAGTTGGTGCTGGAATTGGTAGGTATATGTCCAAGAGACTTGAATCTCTGGACTGTCCATGTGCCAGCTGGGCCCTGAGCCTCAACAGAGTTGCAATACCTACTCTCCAGTTCATTGGACTTACCCAGAATCCTCAGGATTGGAGAATGAACTATGAATTAGAGTGGACTTACTGGTATTCTACTATAGACTTATTGTGATTTCTAGCAATGGAAGAACTTATATCATTGATGTGGAGGCAGTGGCCACTGGAGGTTCTGAGGGAAGGGAGAGGAAAAACAGGTGTAATACAGGGGCATTTTTGGGACTTGGGAATTGTCCTGAATGATATTGCAATGATAGATACAGGCCATTATATACCTTGCCATAACCTACAGAATTGTGTGGGAGAGAGTGTAAATTACAATGTAAACTATAACCCATGCTTAGTGGTAATGCTTCAAAATGTGTTCATCAATTGCAATGAATGTACCACATTAATGAAGGATGTTGTTAATGTGGATAAATGTGGGCAGTGTGGGGAGCAGGGCATATGGGAATCACCTACATTTTTTTATGTAACATTTATGTAATCTAAATATCTTTGGGGGAAAAAAAAAAGCTCAGGGGAGCCGATGTGGCTCAGTGGTTGAGCACCACATATGAGGTCCCAGGTTCAATCCCCAACCCTGGTACCTCAAAAAAATACACACACACACACACACACACGTCTGGTATTTCCCTAGGCCAGCTTAGATAAGACCTGGGAAAGACTCTGAACAAACAGTCTTTGCAAAGTGAAAAAAGGATCAGCACAGCTAGATAGAGGGTAAGAGACTCAGCTACAGAATCGGTCTTTTGTGAGAAATTCACTTCTAGAGAAACCTTATAAATTTAGGTAGCACCAAATCACTGTCATTTCAACATGATAAACATAGAGGAGTATCACACTGCAGTAGTTTCCAGGGATGGGAGTGTGGGCAATTCCAGACACTCACTTGCCTATGGATCAAGGTACTTCTATCCATCTATCGGTTTAAGATACTCTATCTTGTCACCTAAACATTATGACGTCTCTTTTTGGCACAAAGCAAGGGGAAACTCAATTCTCAACTTCAATTACATTTTTCTTAAAAACTACTTTCATTATTAACTAGTTGATTCCATTGGGAATAAGATTGAAAGATACCACACAAAATAAAATTGAAAGAGGAAGAAATTCTAAATCTTAAATTTATCTAGAAAGAAAGGAAAAACTCCCCACTGCCAGCCTAGTCACTAAGTGTCCCGTTCTGGAGAGTTCCTGGAAGTCTATGCTTATGCCTAGATGAAGAGTAATAATGAAAATCAGGTTTCATGAATCAGGACGTTTGAGTGGCTAACCTCCACCTCCCCCACAATTGCAGTATCCTCTGAACTGATCTCCAAAGCTTTGTTCTCTCTGCTCGTTCTATCGTCCTAAAACCCACATGATGTCACTCTCAGAAACCCTCAATCGCTACCCATTGGTTTCCAAAGAGAATCCAAACTTCTCATCCTTCACAACCCGATCTCAAACTACCTCTCAAACTTTTATTTCTTACTACAGACCTATATGAACCAAATACTTCTGCCGAGCTGGTCCCCTCTAATATGGCTTGTATTCTCTCCAATTCCTATTCTCCTTATTCCTAGTCTTCCCTCTGCTTGCCACACCCTTTCCAAACAACCATCTCTGCTTATTCCAGGCACTACTCAAATGCCACATGGCCCTTGAAAGCTTCCCTATTCATTACCACTCAAAGTTATTTCTTTTTCTAAATTCCCATAGCTTTTTCCTTTTATATTATTTCGTTCTGCTTGCCACTTTTAAAACCCTATAATGCCATTATTTTACAGGTTCGTGTATTGTCTCCTTTCTAAGATGGGAAGGGTGGCAACCATATCTTACATCTTGCTCTTTCTCCCAAAGTATAATCGACACTCAATAATTGCTTGCTGAATAAATGAACTGCAAAAAAATTTGTAATCTCAATTTTTGTGGTTGTTTTATAGTTTCAATTTACAGAAGCTAGGGGTTGATGTTCATAGCTTTTGGTCTTTTTCACCTGTAATATGACAAATAAAAAGGTTTTTAAATGAATCAGGTTCGCCAGCAGGTTGACAACCCTGTAACATGCTAGTGAAGTCATACGGCCCCTTGTTTTGACCTAGATGTGCACCTCTGAACATGTGCTACCAGAGCTGTCTGATATCACGTTCCTTTCCAAGCAAACTGCTGAAGGATTTCAATCAAAAGCTAAACTGGATTGTCTACGGTAATTTCAGATGATCTTACAAGCTGGGTGAAGATTTCTGTGCAGGATGTTTATTGGGAGTGCTCTCAGAGTCAATTCCTTTAAGGGCAGGGAAGGAAGCAGGGCTGGGCAGTGGGCTGCAGTGACGATAAGGTCCTGATCCCACAGGAGTGCTGAAGCCAGGATAGGCAGTACTGCTGCTCCTCCCAAGAGGGGACCTGGCCTTGACACTTCTCGACTGATCATTCATGGAAGGTGGATAAGGCGGCTCTCTGCAGTAGAAGCAATTCTCAAAGAGCAATGAGGAGACCCCTCAGCAGACAACCTCCCCAGCGGCTGGGGGAATAAACCCTTCGGTTAAGTAGGCACCTGGGCAGTTAGCCCAGCATCCACAGCTACCCGTGAATGCAAATCACCTAATAGCCTTTCCATTAATCACTAGGGTTTTCTGTTCTGTTCATTGAATATGAATTAATTCTATAAAGCAAATAACTGATACTCACCTATTCCTCATACATTTCTCTACAAGTATAAAATAAATATCATAGTGCTTTTCCCCTAACCCAGCAATTTTTATTCTCAAAACAAATTAAATGTGTTTGTATATCTTCTTTTGTTCTGATGGTCATATCGCAAGAAAAATGATAAATGGAAAGACTTGTATTTGGAAAGTAATGAGGGAGAGAGGGGAGATGTGTCCCGAGTCACTGCAGTAAATTTCTTTTTATTACAGTTAGGAAAGCAGCTAAGGCAGTATTTTATAATACAGAGCATTCTGAGCAGTCAGCAAACATCTGGCAAATCTGAACAAACAGGATAATTCAGGGCCACAGGGATTTAGTTGCCCCTTTGAACTAACACCCTAGTTTTGCTATATGTGCTTTAGAGTAAAGTGCTTTCTCATAGTTTATTTTGTCATTTTATCAAAAATTCTGTAAGTCAGCCGAAGATTATAATTATCTCTACATAAAAAGATGCAAACTATGACCCGAGAGCTTAAGTGATCTTGTTCAACATCACACAGCTAACCCGGCAAAGAGAGAGAGTCTTAGCTTAGGTGTCTAAGTCTGCTGACATGTCTAACATCAGACCGGCAGATGTCAACCAAGATGCTGCTATTCACTGTGAGATTGTCACAAACCATTTGCTACTAGAAATTACAAGTAAAGCTTGCAAATGACTTACTTTCATAGGCAAGGAATGGTTGTCTGTATAAAAATGTATCTCTTGCTTTGCTTTCTCCAGTAGAAGGAAAGGCTACACCATAAAGAGGGAAGTTTAAGAACTTGATGAACCTCTGGGGGTGTGTCTGGTATATGACTATCATTTATCATATGTCTTGGTGACATGCTGTACTGTATCATCCTACCTTTAAGAGCTATGACCATGGCTCCTCCCGTGCATTTGCCTCTATAAACCTCTCCAGAATTCTGGTTTCATCTCTAGGACAACTTTTCAAGAAAAGGATTAACCATATATGTTTCTCCTAATACTTCTCATTAGCTGTGTATAGCTTTCTACTAGCCAGCGTTTCTTCTCTTCCCCTCCACCTTATCGTGCCTAGTTACTTTTCCTCTTTTGCACCTAATTCTGTGACATAAAACGTTTATGGAGTTTAGAGGACTAAACTCAGAGCTGCAGTGAGAACATTAGGGATTGCAGAAGGCCTCTCGTGTATCAAAAACCAGTATTTCAATAGCATGAGAGATGATAAGGAATTAGAGAAGCCCGGCAATAACAATGATTCTCAAGGGGCGAAACACCAATCAAGAGCACTGTCGATATTTCTGGAAATGCATTGGTCATATTTCATATAAAAACACAATAGGGTTTATCTATAACACTATTTATTGCTTAAGGAACAATATGGTCACAAAGGAAAACAGACGATTAGCCAACAAACTCCAATTAATGTTAATTTGCTGAACTTCTCACAGGATACATTAGAGCAAGGAGAAATTCTTAGGAATCTATCTAAATTTTCTTTCTTCTTGCTTACTTAAGACTTAAAATAAATCACATAGGATATGATGTTGTTACTAAAACAGAATGAAGCTGATTTAAGAAGCTAATTCCAAAATAAGTCAAATTAGCAGGTGCTCCTTTTAAGAAGAGTCACCTAGAAGGTAATTTCAAGGTCTACACGTAACAGTCAGTGTCCCCTTTACAGTCCTATCGAGGGCAATTATTCCTGTGCCAGGTAGGCTCCTGCGTCAGCTTGGCCAGGTAATGGTGCCTGGTAGTTTGGTCAAGCAAGCACTGATCGAATTGTTACTGTGAGGACACTTCGTGGACTTAAATCACCAGGAAGGTGACTACATCTGTGGATGGTTACATCTGCAATCAACCTTGGAGATTGCCTTCAGCAATGAGCCACAGCTCATCCAATCAGTTGGAGGCCTTAAAAGGAGAAGTGATGATTTCAGCAGTCAGAAGAGAGAATTTTCATCTCTACTTAAGCCAGCCAGCTTCTCCTGGAGATTTCATTGAGGACTTTCATCGGAGTTCCTGGGTTGCAGCCTGCCCTTCAGAATTTGGACTTGTGTATCACCACAGTTGCATAAGACAATCTTATAAAATCTCGTAATATTTACAGGTATCTCCTGTCAGTTCTGTTTCCCTAGAGAACCCTAACTAATACAATGCCTATAGCCTTTGCCTTACTGTACAGTTTATAGCTCCTTTTCTGTGAACTATCTCCAGATCAAATAACAATAACTACCAATTATTGAGCTCTTACAATGTGTCATACACTATACTAACCATTTTATATATGCCATCGAATATAATCCTTCACAACTATCTGAGATAAGTATTATTAGGCCTATATTCCAGATGAGAAAAACTGAGGCTCAGTTTTCAGGTTATGAAACTTAAAATGCCAAGGTGTCCCAAGTACCAGAGCTAGTTAGTGAAGAATATAGTATCCGCACCTAAGGCTTTCTCCTCCCAAAACCCACTTCACTGCACAGTCACACAGGTCACGTCACAAAGTCAATCAATCTCAGGACTTGCACGTTGCTAAAAGTTTGACAAATGTGTGCAGAGGGTCCACTGTTACCCAGGAACCACTCCAGGGATCCCAAAATATAAAAGACAAGTTGCCAGAAGATAAGACACAGGTCCCCAAGAAACTTACAAACTGGTGAAAAACTTACAAACTGGTGAAATTGGTTCTCACTAATACCTGGTTCTTGCCAAAAGATAAATCCACCTGTAAAGGGTACAGCTTTGCCTCCACTGGAGATGATTTTTTTTTAAAAGGGGTGGTGTATTAGTCAGCCAAAGCGGTGCTGATGCAAAGTACCAGAAATCTGTTGGCTTTTATAATGCGGGTTTATTTGGGGTAAAAGGCCATAAAAAGTCCAGCTCAAGGCACCATAAGAGGTGCTTTCTCATCAAAGTCAGTTGCCACATGTTGAAGCAAGATGGCCTCGGATCTCTGGCTGGTTTCTGCCTTCCTCTGGGCTCACACTTTCATCTTGAGCTCCGTGGGCCCAGCCACGTGGAGCTTCCTACTTAAGTGATCCTGTAGACCTCTATGTCCTGGCATAGGGCTTGTTTATTTCCAGGCCTCCTATATCAGTCTTGGCTCTTCTGCTCACTTCCCAATCTCAGCTGTAAGCTATCAGACAAAACAGCTCATCTCTCCCCAGGCCCTCAGCTGTTTGAGCTTTCTACTTTCTGTCACATGGCAGGATCAAATAATGACAGAGCTCTCTCTTCCTGTGTCTGAGTGAGTGTACGTTTATGTCAGACCCAGTAAGGGGACGGTAACTCAACCTGAGTCATGCCCTCTGACTTAGTCAAATCAAAAAGCCGTAAATCAATCTTAACAGGTAATCTAATCAAAGGCCCCTCAACTGAATTTAATGCAATCAAAGGGGACCACACCCAGTGGAGTGTTTACAAACATAATCTTTCTCTTTTGGGGATTCATAAAATAATCTCAAACTGCTGTGGGGGTTATAGGGAAATGAGGAAACACACTTAGAAGACAATGCCTCAGTTCACTCACAAACTACTCTTAGTGACACCATTACCATAATTACGGCAGGGGCTCCTGAAGGAATCATTTAAGGAAGATAATATTTGTTTGGAGTTCTGTTGTATTTGTAAAAGAACTTTTAATTTTCGGTCATTACTTCTAGTTTATGATAGTGACCTGAAAGCACTTTTGAGTTCATGAATATATCCATTATCAACTAAATAAATGAATTAAACTATTCATGAAAGCAGATTTCCTTGTGAATTTATTTACCTTGAGTACTAACTCCAAGGTGTAACTTATTAAATGTAACTTATTAAAGTTACATTCCCTTCTTTACAGATTTTTAATTGTAGAATATTATTTTAAATGCATATTAAATATTGATCTGTATGTACACACCCCAAAAAGGAGTAATAGCACACTATCAACTTGATGGAAGTTGTGAAATTTCATAAGCTATTGTTAGGCTTTCTTTTCAAGTACAACATAAGGTAAACAAGTAAATTTTAACATAATAAATTTATTAATTTAGCAATTACCTTAAAACTGGCCTCCATTTGCAATGCATACTTTTGGTAATGGAGCCCAGCTGGGTATAGGAAAGAGAGCATGCAAAAGGGTGACAAAAAAATGATTTCAGCCTATACTATTAAGAAAAAGAAACTATCATTTTTCAGAAAATGAAAAGTTTCGATTTTTACAAAATAAACTTTTTTTTTTTCCACAAAATAATATCACTTTCCAGAAGTGTTGCACGAGATTGTGGAATTTTCAATCTTCTGAAATTAAAAAGATTCTGAGAACTTATAATTTTTGTAAGAATATAGATTTTTGATGACTTAAAGAGAAAAAATGGAAGTTAAGACAAATGGATTTGCAAAAATGACAAATAAAAAGGTGTTTTGAGTCATATTTAGCCCCAGTAGTAGGTGATAGGCACATGTGATCATTCAATATTTATGGATTTGTCTAAGCTTTTAAGATTTATCAGTTCTCACAGGCCATGGTCAAGGAAATATTTTCCCCATTTTCATTTAAAAATTTCCCCACAAAGTTGATCTTTTCAGTCAGCTAGTCTTCATTGCTGAGAAATCAATTGCAGTAGTTTATCTCCTAATGTCATTCAAATTAATGACTTAAAATTAAACACAACTATGCGTGGATCTTTAATAGGAAGCTATTAAAACCTGGATATCTAAATTCTGAAAGTTATAATCCTCACAATGTAACCCTACAAGAGAATTCCTTATAAATTACTGAAATGCAGTAAAATAATTTGAGAATGATTATGAATATGTTCTTTTACTAAGCAAGAGGGAAAAAATATAATAAGAGTAATTTAAAAAGGACAATTTTGAAGATTTAAAAATAGTTATGTTTTGTGGTTTACCAAGTGATTGCAAACCTAACTCTATTTACAATGACTTCCTAGAGCAGATATTTTATTCCCATTTTATAAATAAATCTGAAGAAAGATTATAACTGGCCCAAGTTTGCACAATTTCAAAATGCTTTGAGAACTGAGAATTAAACAGTGAAAACAAAATTGGAATGACCGAAGGAAAATTATTCATATAAGAGGTATTTAAATCCATAAGCTCAGATAATTTACTTTCTTGGGAAACAAAGTTATTGTTCAAAGTCTTCAGACAGTCAATAGCTGCCATTTTAAGCATCTGTGAAATTAAGACAGTATAGTTTAACTGTGGCCCAGAAAAAGATATGTTCTACAACAACAAATTTTTTTTTTATTTAAAAAATAAAGAAAATAAAAAGATATGTCCCAGTACCTGTAAACATGGCCTTATTTAGAAAAAAATAAAGGTTCTTTGAAGGTGTAATTAAGTGCAGGATCTCAAGAGGAGATCATCCTGGATTAACCAGGTGAGCCCTAAATTCAATGACAAGTGTCCTTCTAAGAAGAGGAGAAACACACAGAAGGCAGCCAGGTGAAGACAGACGCAGAGACGGGTGTGATGCTGCCGTAAGCCAAGGACTGTGTGGAGCCACCAGAAGCAGGAAGAGGCAAGACAGGATTCGCTGCTAGAGCCTACAGAAGGAGTGTGGTGCTGCAGACACCTCGATTTCAACTTATGAC
>JAQZBX010023853.1:0-30557 GCA_029593785.1 Cabassous unicinctus
GTGACCATGCCCCATCCCTTGATCGTTTGAACAATTTTCTATATCTTTCATGTATATTCAGATTGATTTATTCCCATGAATCCCCCATCCCCGACACCCCCCAGCAATCAACTTGTAAACACTGTTTTTCCTTAACATTGGCTGAATGCATTGAGTTCTTTGCTTTAGAAAACCAAAAATATCTAGTTTCATTGCATGATTTGCATGTGTATTCATTTACAAACAACTTCAAGTCACTGATTTCACCTACCTCTCTGTGAATGCACTAGTTACATCAAGTTTGAAAATTAAGCAAGAATCTTGTTTGTTGGCTGTGATCCCTTGCATTCACTCACAAGTAAAAACATAATTTTCCCTAAGGCTGAGCCTAAGCAGTGTTTCTTCACTTTAAAAAACTAAATAAGATTTGTCTTTTATTTGCTGTTATGCCTGTGTCTTCACTTAAATTCATCTTCAAAACACTGGTTCCCCACAACAGGCTGTGAAAGCAGCAGTTAATTCAACTTTGAAAGCTAAGTAAGATACTTGTTGGTTTTTATGCTATGCACCTGTTTTCACCCATTATCAATGTAAAAACAGTGCTTTAATGTAATACTATGCCAAAACACTGGTTTCTTCAGTTTTCAAAACAAAGCAATATACTCATTACATTAGCAGCTTTACACTTGTTTTCACTGACAATGAATGTCAACATACTCCTTTTACTATGCCAAGTCTGTGGGATCCACTGTTTCAAAATCTAAGAAAGATTCTTGTTTTTTACAATGCTAAACATGTGTTTTCAATACAATCAACTTGAAAACACTGCTTTTCCCTAACGTTGGCTGAATGCATTGAGTTCTTTGCTTTAACAAACCAAAAAAGAAACTTTTTTTGTGGTTGATTTGCATGTGTATTCATTTACAAACAACATCAAAACACAGTTTTCACATAACTCACTGTGAATGCAGAAGTTCCTACTATTTTGAAAGGTAAGTAAGGTTCTTGTTTGGTGGCTATGCCCTTGCTTTCACTCACATGTCAACAGACAGCTTTTGCCGAAGGCTAAGATTAAGCAGTGGATTCTTTACTTTACAAAATCAAATGATTTGTCTTTTATATGCTGCTATGCCTGTATCTTCGCTTAAATTCCTCTTCAAAACACTGGTTTCCCAGAACAGCCTGTGAATGCAGCAGTTAATTCAACTTTGAAAGCCAAGTAAGATACTTGTTGTTTTGTCTGCTATGCGTTTGCTTCCACTCATCAGTGTAAAAACACTTCTTTTACCTAATATTATTCCAAAACCCTGGTTTTTTCAGTTTACATAACTAAGCAATATACTCATTACATTGACAGCTATGCACATGTTTTCTCTATCAATGAATGTCACAACACTGCTTTTAATATGCCAAATCTTTCGTTTCCTCAGTTTTTAAATCTAAGTAAGATTCTTGTTCCTTACAATGCTATTCATTTATTTTCAATTACAATCAACTGGAAAATACTGCTTTTCCCTAACGTTTGCTGATGCATTGAGTTCTTTGGTTTAGAAAACCAAAAAGGAAACTTGTTTCATTGGTTGATTTGCATGAGTATTCATTTGAAAACAATTTCAAGACACAGGTTTCACCTATCTCGCTGTGAATGCAGGTGTTACTTCAAATTTGAAAGGAAAGTAAGATTCTTGTTTCTTTGGTTGCTATGCACTTGCTTTTACTCACATATCAATACAAAGCTTTTCCCTAAGGCTAAGCAAATGCAGTGGATTCTTCACTTAAAAAAACTAAATAAGATTTGTGTTTTATATGCTGCTTTTCCTGTGTTTTCAATTTAATTCATCTTCAAAACACTGGTTACCCGTAACAGGTTGTGAATGCAACAGTTAATTCAACTTTGAAAGTTAAGTAATATACTTGTTTCCTTGGCTGCTATGTGCTTGCTTTCATTCATCAATGTAAAAACAATGCTTTTACCTAATAATCTACCAAAACCCAGGTTTTTTCTGCTTACAAAACTAAGCAATATACTCATTACTTTGGCAGCTTTGCACTTGTTGTCACTTACAATGAATATCAAAACATTGCTTTTACTATGCCAAATTTGCCAGTTCCTCACTTTCGATATCTTAGTAAGATTCTTGTTTATTACAACTCTATACATGTGTTTTCAATTACAATCAACTTGAAATCACTGCTTTTCCCTAAATTTGGCTGAATGCATTGAGTTCTTTGCTTTAGAAAACCAAAAAGAAACTTGTTTCATTGGCTGATTTTCATGTGTATTCACTTACAAACAACTTAAAGACAATGGTTTCTCATAACTCTCTGTGAATGCAGCAGTTACTTCAAGTTTGAAAGGAAAGTAACATACTTGTTTGTTTAACTGCTATGTGCTTGCTTTCACTCACATGTCCACACATAGTTTTACCTAAGGCTAAGCCAATGCAGTGGTTTCTTCCCTTTACAAAACTAAATAAGATTTTTCTTTTATTTGCCGTTATGCCTGTGTTTTCACTTAAATTCATCTTCAAAACACAGGTTTCCCGTAACAGGCTGTGAATGCAGAAGTTAATTGAACTTTGAAAGATAAGTAAGATACTTGTTTTTGTGGCTGTATGACCTTGCTTTCACTCATTATCAATGTAAAAACACTGCTTTTACCAAATACTATGCCAAAACACTGGTTTCCACAGTTTCCAAATCGAAGCAAATATTCCTTACATTGGCAGCTTTGCACTTGTTTTCACTTACAATGAATGTCAAAACACTTCTTTTATTGTGCCAAATCTGCTGGTTCCTCACTTTCAAAATCTAAAGAAGATTCTTTTTTCTTACAATGCTGTACATGTGTTTTCAATTAAATTCAAATTGAAAACACTGCTTTTCCTTAACTTAGACTGCATGCATTGAGTTCTTTGCTTAAGAAATCCAAAAAAGAAACTTAATTCATTCGGTGATTTGCATGTGTATCCATTTACAAACAACTCCAAGACACTTGTTCCACCCATCTCTCTTTGAATGCAGTAAATATTTCAGGTTTGAAACTTAAGTAAGATTCTTATTTGTTTGGCTGCTATGCCCTTGCTTTCACTTACATGTAAACAAACAACTATTACTGAGGTTAACTCAATGCAGTGGTTTATTCACTTTACGAAACTAAAAAAGATTTGTCTTATATTTGCTGCTATACCTGTGTTTTCACTTAAATTCATCTTCAAATCACTGGTTTCCCATAACAGGCTGTGAATGCAGCCATTAATTCAAATTTGAATGTTAACTAAGATACTTGTTTGTTTGGCTGCTATGCATTTACTTTCACTCATCAGTGTAAGAACATTGATTTTACCTAACGCTATGCCAAAACACTGGTTTCAAAACTAAGCAATATAATCATTGCAATGGCAGCTATGCACTTGTTTTCACTTACAACGAATGTCACAACACTGCTTTTAAAATGCCAAATCTTCTGGTTCCTCTGTTTTGAAATCTAAGAAAGATTCTTGATTCTTAAAATGGTATAAATGTGTTTTCAATTACAATCAACTTGAAAACACTGCTTTTCCCTAACTTTGGCTGAATACATTGAGTACTTTCTTTTAGAAAATCAAAAAAGAATCTTGTTTCTTTGGCTGATTTTCATGTGAAATCATTTACAAATAACTCCAAGACACTGCTTTCACCTATCTCTCTGTAAATGCAGTACATACTTCAAGTTCAAAAGGTAAGTAAGATTCTAGTTTGTTTGGCTGCTCTGCCCTTGCTTTCACTTACATGTCAACACACAGCTATTGCCTAAGACAAACCCAATGCAGCAGTTTATTCACTTTACAAACTAAATAGGATTTGTCTTTTATTTGCTGCCATGCCTCTGTTTTCACCTAAATTCATCTGCAAAACACTAGTTTCCTGTAACAGGCTTTGAATTCAGGAGTTAAATGAACTTTGAAAGTTTCCTCAAATACTTGTTTGTTTGGCTGCTATGCCGTTGTTTTCAGTCATTCTCAATGTAAAAACACTGCTTTTACATAATACTATGCCAAAACACTGGTTTCCACAGTTTCCAAAGCTAAGCAATATACTCATTACATTGGCAGCTTTGCACTTGTTTTCACTTACAATGAATTTCAAAACACTGCTTTTACTATGCCAAAGCTGCCGGTACCTCACTTTGGATATCTGAGTAAGATTCTTGTTTCTTCCAATGCTATATATGTGTTTTCAATTACAATCAACTTGAAAACACTGCTTTTCCCTAACGTTGGATAGATGCATTGAATACTTTTTTCTAGAAAACCAAAAAAGAAACTTGTTTCATATCTGATTTGCATGTGTATTACTTTACAACCCACTTAAAGACACTGGTTTCACCTAACTCTCTGTGAATGCAGTATTTACTTCATGTTTGAAATGTAAGTAAGATGCTTGCTTTTTTGGCTGCTATGCCCTTGCTTTTTCACTCAGAGTTCAACACACAGCTTTTACCTAACGCTATTTCCAATGCAGTGGTTTCTTCACTTTACAAAACTAAATTAGATTTGTCTTTTACTTGCTCCTATGCCTGTGTTTTCACTTAAATTCATCTTCAAAACACTGTATTCCATAACAGGCTGTGAATGCAGGAGTTAATTGAACTTTGAAAGATAAGTCAGATACTTGTTTGTTGGCTGCTATGCCCTTGCTTTCATTCATTATCTATGTAAAAACAATGCTTTTACCTAATACTATGCCCAACCACTTGTTTCCACAGTTTTGAAAACTAAGAAATATACTCACACATTGGCAGCTTTGCACATGTTTCACTTACAATGAATGTGGAAACACTGTTTTTACTATGCCAAATCTGCTGGGTCCTCATTTTCAAAATGCAGTGTTTTCTTCATTTTACAAAACTAAAAAATATTTGTCTTACATTTCCTGCTATACCTGTGTTTTCACTTAAATTCATCTTCAAATCACTGGTTTCCTGTAACAGGCTGTGAATCCAGCAGTTAATTCAACTTTGAAAGTTAAGTAAGATATTTGTTGGTTTGGCTCCTATGCCCTTTCTTTCATTCACATGTCTACACACAGCTTTTACCTAAGGCTAAGCCAGTGCAGTGGTTTCTTCGCTTTAAAAAACTAAATAAGATTTATCTTTAATTTGCTTCTTTGCCTTTGTTTTCACTTACAATCATCTTCCCTAACAGGATTTGAATGCAGCAGTTAATTCAACTTTGAAAGTTAGGTAAGATAATTGATTGTTTGGCTGCTATGCACTTGCTTGCACTCTTTATCAATGCAAAAACACTGCTTTTACCTAATACTATGCCAAAACACTGGTTACTTCAGTTTTCAAAACTAAGCAATATACTCATTACATTGGTAGCTATGCACTTCTTCTCACTTACAATGAATGTCAAAACACTGCTTTTACTATCCCAAAACTGCTGCTTCCTCACTTTGGAAATGTAAGGAAGATTCTTGTTTCTTATAATGGTATAAATGTTTGTCAATTATATTTAACTTGAAAACACTGTTTTTCCCTAACTTTGGCTGAAAGCATTGAGTTCTTTGCTTTAGAAAATGGAAAAAGGAACTTGTTTCTTTGGCTGATTTGCATATGTACTCATTTACAAACAACTTCAAGACACTGGTTTCCTCCTAAATCTCTGTGAATGCAGTAGTTACTTCAAGATTGAAAAGTAGTTACTTTCAAGATTGAAAGGTAGTTACGTCAGGATTGTTTGTTTGGCTGCTATGTGCTTGCTTTCACTCATTATCAATGTAAGAACACTGTTGTTACATAATACTATGCCAATACACTTGTTCTTCAGTTTTCAAAACTAAGCAATATATTCATTACATTGGCAGCCATGCACTTGTTCACCCTAGCAATGAATGTCAAATCACTGCTTTTACTAAGACAAAGCTGCCAGTTCCTCAATTTTGAAATCTAAGATTCTTTTTTCTTCCAATGCTATATATGTGTTTTGAATTAAAATAAGCTTGAAAACAGTGCTTTTCCCTAACATTAGCTGAATGCATTGAGTTCTTTTCAATTGAAATCCAAAAAAGAAAATTTTTTCATTGGCTGATTGCATGTGTACTGATTTACAGACAACTTCAAGACACTGGTTTCTCCAATCTCTCGGTGAATGCAGTAGTTACTTAAGTATGAAAAGTGAGTAAGATTCTTATTTTTTTGGCTACTATGTTCTTGCTTTCAGTCACATGTCAACACACAGCTTTTACCTAAGGCTAAGACAATGCAGTGGTTTCTTCACTTCACTAAAGTAAATATGATATGTCTTTTATTTGCTGCTAGCCCTGTGTTTTCACATAATTCATCATCAAACCACTGGTTTCCCCTAAAAGACTGTGAATGCAGCAGTTAATTGAACTTTGAAAGTTAAGTAAGGTAATTGTTTGTTTGGCCGCTATGCGCTTGCCTTCACTCATTATCAATGTAAAAACTCTGCTTTTACTTAATACTATGTCAAAACAATGGTTTCTACACTTTTCAAAACGAAGCAATATACTCCTTACTTTGACAGCTTTCACTTTTTTTCTCTTACAATGAAAGATAAACCACTCCTGTTATTCTGTAAACCTGCCAGGATCTCATTTTGAAACCTATGTAAGATTCTTGTTTCTTACACTGCTAAGCATGTGTTTTCAATTACAATCAACTTGAAAACACTGCTTTTCCCTAACGCTGCCTGAATGCATTGAGTTCTTTGCTTTGCAGAAGCAAAAAAAGACTTGTTTCATTGGATGATTTGCATGTGCATTCATTTACAAACAACTTCAAGACACTTGTTTCATGTAACTCTCATTGAATGCAGTAGTTACTTCAAGTTTGAATGGTAAGCAAGATTCTTGTTTGTTATCCTGCTATGCCCTTGCTTTCACTCCAATGTCAACACACAGCATTTGCCTAAGGCTAAGACAATGCAGTGGTTTCTCAACTTCACAAACTAAATAGATTTGTCTTTTATTTGCTGCTTTCCTGTGTTTACACTTAAAATCACCTTCCAAATACTGGTTACCCATAAGTGTCTGTGAATGCAGCAATTAATTAAACTTTGAAAGTTAAGTTACATAGTTGTTGGTTTCACTGCTATGCACTTCCTTTCACTCATTATAAAAAAAAAAAACTACTTTTCCCTAATACTATGCCGAAACACTGGTTACTCCAGTTTTCAAAACTAAGCAATATACTCATTACACTGGCAGCTATGCACTTGTTTTCACTTACAATGAATGTCAAAACACTGCTTTTACTATGAAAAAGCTGCCGGTTCCTCACTTTCGAAATCTAAGAAAGCTTCTTGTTTCTTACAAAGCTAAGCATGTGTTTTCAATTACAATCAACTTGAAAATAGTAATTTTCCCTGAAAATGTCTGAATGCATCGAGTTCTTTGCTATAGAACACCAAAAAAGAAACTTGTTTCATTGGCTGATTTACATGTGTATTCATTTACAAACCACTTCAAAACACTGGTTTCACCTAACTCTCAGTGAATGCAGTAGTTATTTCAAGTTTTAATCGTAATTAAGATTCTTGATTGTTTGAATGCTATACCCTTGCTTGCACTCACATGTCAAAACACAAAGCTTTTGCCTAAGGCTAAGCCAATGCAGTGGTTTCTTCACATTACAAAACTAAATCAGCTTTGTCTTTTATTTGATGCTTTGCTTGTGTTTTCACTTAAATTCATCTTCAAATCACTGGTTTTCCCTAACAGGCTGTGAATGCAGCAGTTAATTCAAATTTGAAAGTTATGTAAGATACTTGTTTTTTGGCTGCTATACGCTTGATTTCACTCATTATTAATGTAAAAACACTGCTTTTAACTAATAAAAAGCCAAAATATTGGTCACTTCAGTTTTCAAAACTAAGCAATACTCTCTTACATAGGCAGCTATTCACTTTTTTCGCTTCCAACGAATGACCAACCACTCCCTTTACACTGCAAAAGCTTCCTGTTCATCATTTTGAAACCTAAGTAATATTCTTGTTTATTACACTGCAAAGAATGGATTTTCAATTACGATCAACTTGAAAACACTGCTATTCCCTAACTTTGGCTGAATGTATTGAGTTCTTTGCTATAGAAAACCAAAAAAGAAACTTGTTTCATTGGCTGATTTGCATGTGTATTGATTTCCAAACTACTTGAAGACACTGGTTTCCCATAACTCTCTGTGAATACAGTAGTTATTTCAAGTTTGAAAAGTAAGTATGATTCTTATTTTTTTTGCTTCTATGCGCCTGCTTTTGCTCACATGTCTACACACAGTTTTACCTAAGTCTATGCCAATACAGTGGTTTGTTCACTTTACAAAATTTAAAATGTTTTGGCTTTTGATGCTGCTATACCTTGGTTTTCACTTAAATTCATCCTCAAAACACTGGTTTCCCCTAACAGGCTGTGAAAGCAGCAGTTAATTCAACATTGAATGTTAAGTAAAATGCTTGTTTGTTTGCCAGCTATGCACTTGCTATCACTCATTATCAATGTAAAAACACTGCTTTTACCTAATACTATGACAAAACATTGGTTTCTACAGTTTTCAAAACTAAGCAATATACTCATTTCATTGGCAGCTATGCACTTGTTTTCCCTTACAATGAATGTCAAAACACTGCTTTTTCTATGTCAAAGCTGCCGGTTCCTCACTTTGGATATCTAAGAATGATTCATGTTTCTTACAATGCTATACATGTGTTTTCAATTACATTAAACTTGAAAACACTGCTTTTCCCTAACGTTCACTGAAAGCATTGAGTTCTTTGCTTTAGAAAACCAAAAAGGAACTTCTTTGGCTGATTTGCATGTGTATTCATTTAGAAACAACTTCAAGACACCGGTTTTCTCCTAACTCTCTGTGAATGAAGTAGTTACATCAAGATTGAAAGGTATAAAGATTCTTGTTTGTTTGGATGCTATGACCTAGCTTTCACTCACATGTCAACAAACAGCTTTTACCTAAGCCTAATCCAATGCAGTGGTTTGTTCCCTTAAGAAAATGAAATTACTTTGTCTTTCATTTGCTGCTATGCCCGTGTTTTCACTTAAAATCACCTTCCAAACACTTGTTTCCTGTAACAGTCTGTGAATGCGCCAGTTAATTAAACTTTGAAAATTAAGTAAGATACTTTTTTGTTTGGCAGCTATGCGCTTGCTTTCAATCATTATCAATGTAAAAACAGTGCTTTTACCGAATACTTTTTCAAAATCCTGGTTTCTTCAATTTTCAAAACTAAGCAATATACTCATTACATTGCCAGCTATGCACTTGTTTTAACTTACAATGCATGTCAAAACACTGCTTTTACTATGAAAAAGCTGCCGGTTCCTCACTTTCAAAATCTAAGAAAGCTTCTTGTTTCTTACAATGCTAAGCATGTTTTTTCAATTACATTCAACTTGAAAATACTAATTTTCCCTGATGTTGGCTGAATGCATCGAGTTCTTTGCTATAGAACACCAAAAAAGAAACTTGTATATTTGGCTGATTTGCCTGTGTATTCATTTGCAGACAAATTCAAGACACTGGATTCACCTAACTCTCTGTGAATGCAGTAGTTACTTCAAGATTGAAAGTAAGTAAGATTCTTCTTTTTTTGGCTCATATGCCCTTGCTTTCACCCTCATGTCAATACACAGCTTTACCTATTTCTAAGCCAATGCAGTGGTTTCTCCACTTAAAAACCTAAATAAAATTTGTCTTTTATTTGCTGCTATACTTGGGTTTTCAATTAAATTCATCTGCAGTACTTTGGTTTCCCCTAAGAGGCTGTTCATCCAGCATTTAATACAACTTTGAAAGTTATGTAAGTCACTTGTTTGTTAGGCTGTTATGCGCTTGTTTCTCTCACTACCAATGTAAAAACACTGCTTTTACTTAATATTATTACAAAACACTGGTTGCTTCAGTTTTCAAAACTAAGCAATATACTCATTACATTGGAACCTATGCATTTGTTCTAACTTACAATAAATGTCAAAACACTGCTTTTACTCTGCCAAAGCTGCCGGTTCCTCACTTTCAAAATCTAGGTAAGATTCTTGTTTCTTACAATGCTATACCTGTGTTTTCAATAACAGTCAAGTTGAAAACACTGTTTTTCCCTAATGTTGGCTGAATGCGTTGAGTCCTTTGCTGTACAGAAGCAAAAAAAACTTGTTTCATTAGCTGATTTGCATGTGATTCATTTACAAACAACTTCAAGGCACTGGTTTCACCTAACTCACTGTGAATGCAGTAGTTACTTCAAGTTTAAAATGTAAGTAACATTCTTTTTTGTTTGGCTGCTATGCCCTGGCTTTCACTAACATGTCAACACAAAGATTTTAAGTAAGCCTAAGTCATCCAGTGAATACATCACTTTACAAAACTAAGTGACATTTGCCTTTTATTTCCTGCTATGCCAGTGTTTTCACTTAAATTCAACTTCGAAACACTGGTTTCCCATAAAAGTCATTGAATGCAGCAGTTAATTAAACTTTGAAAGTTAAGTAAGATACTTGTTGTTTGGTTGCTATGTGCTTGCTTTCACTCATTATCAATGTAAGAACACTGCTTTTACCTAATACTATGCCAAAACACTTGTTCTTCAGTTTTCAAATCTAAGCAATATACTCATTGCATTGGCAGCAATGCACTTGTTCTCTTTAGCAATTAATGTCAAATCACTGCTTTCACTAAGCCAAAGCTGCCAGTTCCTCACTTTTGAAATCTAAGATTCTTGTTTCTTCCAAGGCTATACATGTGTTTTGAATTAAAATCAACTTGAAAACACTTCTTTTCCATAATGTTAGCTGAATGCATTGAGTTCTTTGCATTTGAAACCCAATAAAGAAACTTTTTTCATTGGCTGATTGCATGTGTATTGATTTACAAACAACTTCAAGACACTGGTTTCCCCTATCGCTCTGTGAATGCAGTAGTTACTTCAAGTATGAAAAGTAAGAAAGATTCTTATTTTTTTGGCTACTATGCCCTTGCTTTCACTCACATATCAACACACAGCTTTTACATAAGGCTAAGCCAATGCAGTGGTTTCTTCACTTTTCAAAACTAAATATGATTTGTATTTTATTTGCTGCTAGCCCTGTGTTTTCACATAACTCATCTTCAAACCACTGGTTTCCCCTAAAAGGCTGTGAATGCAGCAGTTAACTGAACTTTGAAAGTTAAGAAAGGTAATTGTTTGTTTGGCAGCTATGTGCTTTTTTTCACTCATCAATGTAAAAACAATGCTTTTACCAATACTATGCCAAAACAATGGTTTTTTAAGTTTTCAAAACAAAGCAATATACTCATTGCATTGACAGCTATGCACTTGTTTTCACTTACAATGTGTGAAAATACACTGCTTTTACTATGCAAAATCTGCTGGCTCCTCACGTTCAAAATCTAAGCAAGATTCTTTTTTCTTACAATGCAATATATGTGTTTTCAATTACAATAAACTTGAAAACACTGCTTTTCAAAAAAGTTGGTTGAATGCATTGAGTTCTTTGTTTTTGTAAACCAAAAATTAAACATGTTTCATTGGATGATTTCCATGTGTATTAATTTACAACAACTTCAAGACACTGGTTTCAACTATCTCTCTATGAATGCAGGAGATAATTAAAATTTGTAAAGTAAGTAAGATTCTTGTTTTTTTAGCTGCTATGCCCTTGCTTTCACTCACATGTGAACACACAGCTTTGCCTAAGACTAAGCCAATGCAGTGGTTTCTTCACTTTACAAAACTAAATAAGATTTGTCTTTCATTTGCTGTTATGCCTGCGTTTTCACATAAATTCATCTTCAAAACACTGCTTTCCCGAATAGACTGTGAATGCAGCAGTTAATTCAACTTTGAAAATTAAGTAAGATACTTATTTGTTTGGCTTCTATACACTTATTTTCACTCATTATCAATGCAGAAACACTGCTTTTACCCAATACTAAGCCAGAACACTGGTTTCTTCAGTTGTCAAAACTAAGCAATATACTCATTACATTGGCAGCTATGCACTTGTTTTCACTAACTATGAATGTCAAAAAACTGCTTTTACTATACCGAAGGTGCCGGTTCCTCACTTTTGAAATCTAAGTAAGATTCTTGTTTCTTACAATGCTATACATATGTTTTCATTTACAAACAACTTGAAAATACTGCTTTTCACTAACTTTGGTTGAATGCATTGAGTTCTTCACTTTAGAATACCAAAAAAGAAACTTGCTTCATTGACTGAAAAGCATGTGTATTCATATACAAACAACTTAAAGACACTATTTTCACCTAAATCTCTGTGAATGTAGAAGTTACTTCAAGCTAGAAAGGTAAGTAAGTTTCTTGTTTGTTTGGCTGCTATGCCCTTGCTTTCACTCACATGTCCACACACAGATTTTGCCTAAGGCTTAGCCAAAACAATGGTTTCTTCACTTTACAAACTAAATAATATTTGTCTTTTATTTGCTGCTTTGCTTGTGTTTTCACTGAAATTCATCTTTAAAGCACTGCTTTCCATAACAGGCTGAAATGTAGTAGTTAATTCAACTTTGATAGTTAAGTAAAATACTTGTTTGTTTGCCTGCTATGTGCTTGCTTTCACTCATTATGAAAGTGAAAATACTGCTTTTACATTATACTATGCCAAAACACTGGTTTCTTCAGTTTTCCAAAATTTGCAATATTCCCATTTCACTGGCACTATGTACGTGTTTTCACTTACAATGAATGTTCAAAATCTGCTTTTACTTTGCCAAAGCTGCCGGGTCCTCTATTGGAAAACCAAGCAAGATTCTTGTTTCTTAAAATGCTATACATGTCTTTTCAATTGCAATCAACTTGAAAACAAGGATTCTCCATAACATAATCTGAATGCATTGAGTTCTTTGCTTTAGAAGCTAAAAAATAAACTTGTTTTATTGTCTGATTTGCATTTTTATTCATTTGCAAACAACTTCATGACACGGGTTTCACCTATCTCTCTGTGAATGGAGAACTTTCTTAAAGTTTAAAAGCTAAGTAAGATTCTTGTTTGTTTGGATGCTATGCCCTTTCTTTCACTCACTTGTCAACACACAGATTTACCTTAGGCTAAGAGTAAGCAGTAGTTCCTTCACTTTACAAAACTAAATAAGATTTGTATTTCATTTGCTGCTATACCTGTGTTTTCTCTGAAATTCATCTTCAAACAACGGTTTCCTGTAACCAGCTGTTTATGCAACAGTTAATTCAATTTTGAAAGTTAAGTAAGATACTTATTTATTTGGTTGTTATGTGCTTGCTTTCACTCATTATCAATGTTAAAACAGTGGTTTACCTAATACTATGCCAAAGCACTGGTTTCTTCTGTTTTAAAAACTAAGCAATATACTCATTACTTTGGCAGCTATGACCATGTCCTCACTTTCAATGAATGTCAAAACACTGCTTTTACTATGCCAAAATGCCAGTTCCTCACTTTGTTTATCTAAGGAAGATGCTTGTTTGTTACAATGCAATACATGTGTTTTCAACAAAAAATCAACATGAAAAAACGGCTTTTACCTACTGTTGGCTAAATGCATTGAGTTCTTTTCTTTAGAAAACCAAAACAGAATCTCTTTTTTTGGCAGATTTGCATGTGTATTCAGTTACAAACAACCTCAAGACACTGGTTTTACCTATATCTCTGGGAATGCAGTAGTTACTTCATGTTTGAAAGGTAAGTAATGTTCTTATTTGTTTGTCTGCTATGCCCTTGCTTTCACTCACATTCAACACATGGCTTTTACCTAAGGCTAAGCCAATGAAGTGGTTTTGTCTTTTATTTGCTGCTATGCCAGTGTTTTCAATTAAATTCACCTTCAAAACACTGGTTTCCCCTAACAGGCTGCAAATGCAGCAGTTAATTGAACTTTGAAAGTTAAGTAAGATACTTTTTTGGTTGGCTGCTATGTCCTTGATTTCTTTCAATATCAATGTAAAAACCATGCTTTTTCCAAATACTATGACAAAACACTGGTTACTTCAGTTAAAAAACTAAGCAATATACTCATTAAAATGGCAGCTTTGTCATTGTTCTCACTTACAATGAATGTCAAAACACAGCTTTTACTATGACAAACCTGCCGGGACATCACTTTTGAAATCTGAGCATGATTCTTGTTTTTTATAATGCTTTACATTTATTTTCAATTACAATAAAATTGAAGACACTGCTTTTCCTTAAGTTTGGCTGAGTGCATTGAGTTCTTTGTTTTAGAAAACCAAAAAAGGAACTTGTTTCAGTGGCTGATTTACATGTGTATTCATTTACAAACAACTTCAAGACCCTGGTTTCCCCTACCTCTCTGTGAATGCAGTAGATACTTCAAGTTTGAAAGATAAGTTATATTCTTTAATGTTTGGCTGCTTTGTCCTTGCTTTAACTCACATGTCAACAAACAGCTTTTACCTAAGGCTAAGGCAATTCATTGGTTTCTTCACTTTACAAAACTTAATAAGTTTTGTCTTTTATTTCCTGCTATGCCTGGGTTTACACTTAAATTCATCGTGAAACTTTTGTTTCCCCTAACCGGCTGTGAATGCAGGAGTTAATTCAAATTTGAAAGGTAATATACTTGTTTGTTTGCCTACAATGCACTTGCTTTCACTCAATATCAATGTAAAAACACTGCTTTTACCTAATACTATGACAAAACACTGGTTTCTTCAGTTTTCAAAACTAAGCAATATACTCATTTCATTGGCCTCTATGCACTTCTTCTCACTTAAAATGAATGTGAAAACACTGCTTTTACTATGCCGCAGGTGCCGGTTCCTCACTTTGGTAATCTAAGTAAGATTCTTGTTTGCCTGATATACATGTGTATTCATTTACAAACAACTTCAAGACACTGGTTTCTCCTATCTCTCTGTGAATGCAGGAGTTACTTAAAGTGTGAAAGGTAAATAAGATTCTTGTTTGTTTTGCTGCTATGCCCTTGCTGTTTCTCTCATGTTACCATACAGCTTTTACCTGAGGCTAAGTTAATGCACTGGTTTCTTCACATTACAAAACTAAGTAAGATTTGTCTTTTATTTGCTTCTATGTCTGTGTTTTCACTGAAATTCTTCTTCACAACACTGGTTTCCCAAAGCAGGCTGTGAAAGCAGCAGTTAATTCAAATTTGAAAGCTAAGTAAGATACTTGTTTGTTTGGCTGCTATATGCATGCTTTCATGAATTATCAATGTAAAAACAGTGCTTTTACCTAATACTATGCAAAAACACTGATTTCTTCAGTTTTCAAAGCTGAGCAGTATACTCATTACATTGGCAGTTATGCACTTGTTTTCACTTACAGTGAATGTCAAAACACTGCTTTTATTATTCAAAGCTGCGTGGGGTTCCTCACTTTGGAAATCTCAGGAAAGTTCTTCTGTCTTTCAAAGTGATACAAGTGTTTTCAATTACAATCAACTTGAAAACAGTGCTTTTCCATAATATTAGATGAATGCATTGAGTTCTTTGACTTAGAAAATCAAAAGAGAAACTTGTTTCATTGGCTGACTTGCATGTGTATTCATTTACAAAAAATTCAGGACACTGTTTTCAAATATCTCTCTGTGAATGCAGGACTTACTTCAAGTTTGACAGGTAAGTAAGATTCTTGTTTCTTTGGTTGCTATGCCCTTGCTTTCACTCTCATGCCTACACAAACACTTTACCTGAGGTTAAGCCTATGCAGTAGTTTCTTCACTTTACAAAACTAAATAAAATATTTTTTTGATTTGCTGCTATGCCTTTGTTTTCACTGATTAATCTTTAAAACACTTGTTTACTGTAACCAGCTGTGAATACAGCATTAAATTTAACTTAGAAAGTTAAATAAGATACTTGTTTTTTTGGCTACTATGTGCTTGCTTTCACTCATCATCAATGTAAAAACACTGCTTTTTAACTAATACTTTATCAAAACACTGGTTTCTTCAGTTTTCAAAACTTTGCAATATAAATATTACATTGGCAGCTATGCACATGTTTTCACTAACGATGAATATCAAAAAACTGCTTTTATTATGCCCAAGCTGCCAGTTCCTCACTTTGGAAATCTAAGTAAGATTCTTGTTTCTTACAATGCTATACGTGTATTTAAAATTACAATCAACTTGAAAACACTGATTTTCCCAAAATTTGGCTGAGTGCATTGAGTGTTTGGCTTTTGAAAACCAAAAAATAATGTTGTTTCATTGGCTGATTTGTATTTGTATTCATTAATGAACTACTTCAAGACGCTGGTTTCACCTATCTCTCTGTGAATGCAGGATGTACTTAAATTTGAAAGGTGAGTAAGATTCTTGTTTGTTTGAGTGCTATGCCTTTACTTTCACTCACATCTCAACTCACAGCTTTTACCTGAGGATAAGTCAATGTACTAGTTTCTTCAAATTACAAAACTAAATAAAATTTGCCTTTTATTTGCTCCTATGCCTTTGTTTTTACTGAAATTCATCTTCACAACACTGGTTTCCTGTAACATGCTGTGAAAGCAGCAGTTAATTCAGCTTTGAAGGTTAAGTAAGATACTTGTTTGTTTGGCTGCTCTGCGCTTGCTTTCACTCCTTGTCAATATAAAAACAGTGCTTTTACCTAATACTATGCAAAAAGTGTGCTTTCCTCAATTTTCAAAACTAAGCGATTTACTCATTACATTGGCAGCTACACAATTCTTCTCACTTACAATGAATGTCAAAACACTGCTTTTAAGTAGATACTTGTTTGTTTGGCTCAATGCACTTGTTTTCACTCAGTATCAATGTAACAACACTGCTTTTACTTAATACTATGAAAAACACGGGAGTCTTCAGTTTTCAAAACTAAGCAATTTACTCATTACATTGGCAGCTATGCACTTGTTTTCACTTACAATGAATGTCAAAACACTGCTTTTACTCTGTAAAATCTGTTGGTTCTTCGCTTTGGAAATCTAAGAAAGATTCTTCTTTATAATATGCTATACATGTGTTTTCAATTACAATCAACTTGAAAACACTGCTTTTCCTTAACATTGGCTGAATACATTGTGTTCTTTGCTTTAGAAAACCAGAAAAACATCTTATTTCATTGGCTGATTGCATGTGTATTCATTTGCCAACAACTTCAAGACACTGGTTTCACCTAAGTCTCTGTGAATGCAATAGTAACTTCAAGTTTGAAAGGTAAGTTAGATTCTTGTTTGTTTGGATGCTATGCCCTTGCTTTCACTCACATGTCAACACACAGATTTTAACTAAGGCTATGCCATTTCAGTGGTTTCTTCACTTTATAAAACTATATAAGTTATGTCTTTTATTTGCTGCTATGCCAGTGTTTTCACTTAAATTCATCTTCAAAACCCTCGTTAACCGTAACAGGCTGTGAATGCAGCAGTTAATTCAAATTTGAAAGTTAAGTAAGATACTTGTTTGGCTGAGCTGTGCTTGCTTTCACTCATTATCAATGTAAAAACACTCCTTTTAACTAATTGTAAGCCAAAACACTGCTTTCTTCAGTTTTCAAACTAAGCAATATACTCCATACATTGGCAGCTATTCACTTTTTTTTCGCTTACAATGAATGACCAACACTCCTTTTAATCTGCATAAGCTGCTGATACCTCATTTTGAAACCTTAGTAGTTTTCTTGTTTCTGACACTACACATCATGGGTTTTAAATCAAGAGCAACTTGAACACACTGCTTTTCTCTAACGCTGGCTGAATGAATTGAGTTTCTTCCTTTAGAAAACCAAAAAAGAAACTTGTTTCATTGGCTGATTTGCATGTGAATTCATTTACAAACAACTTCAACACACTGGTTTCCCCTAACTCTCTGTGAGGGCACTAGTTACTTCAAGTTTGAAAGGTAAGTATTATTCTTGTTTGTTTGACTTCTATGCACTTGCTTTCGCTCACATGTCAACACACAGCTTTTACCTAAGTCTCAGTCAATGCAGTGGTTTCTTCACTTTACAAAATTAAATAAGTTTTGGCATTTGTTTGCTGCTATACTTGTGTTTTCACTTAAATACATCTTCAAAACAGTGGTTTCCCCTAAAAGGCTGGGAATGCAGCACTTAATTCAACTTTGAAAGTTAAGTAAGATGGTTGTTTGTTTCCTGGCTATGCAATTGCTTTCACTCATTATCAGTGTAAAAACACTGCTTTTACCTAATACAATGACAAAACATTGTTTTTTTCTTTTTCAAAGTTAAACAATATTCTCATTACATTTGCTGCTATGCACTTCTTTTCACTTGCAATGAATGTTAAAACACTGCTTTTACTTTGACAAAGCTGCCTGCTCCACACTTTGGAAATCTAAGAAAGATTCTTGTTTCTTACAATGCTATTCATGTGTTTTCAATTACATTCAACTTGAAAACACTGCTTTTCCTTAACATTGGCTGAATGCATTGAGTTATTTGCTTTAGAAAACCAAAAAAAAACTTATTTCATTGACTAATTTGCATGTGTATTCATTTACAAACAATTTAAAGACACTGGTTTCACTAAACTCTCTGTGAATGCAGTAGTTATTTCAAGTTTGAAAGGTCAGTAAGATTCTTGTTTCTTTGGCTGCTATGCCCTTGCTTTCACTCACATGTCAACACACAGCTTTTGCCTAAGGCTAAGCCAATGCAGTGGTTTCATCACTTTACAAAACTAAGTAAGTTATGTCTTTTATTTCCTGCTATGCCTCTGTTTTCACTTAAATTCATCTTCAAAACCCTGGTTAACTGTAACAGGCTGTGAATGCAGCAGGTAATTCAAATTTGAAAGTTAAGTAAGACACTTTTTTGGCTGCAATGCACTTGCTTTTATTCATTATCAATGTAAAAACAATGCTTTTAACTGATAGTAAGCCAAAATTTTGGTTTATTCAGTTTTTAAATCTAAGCAATATTCTCCTTACATTGGCAGCTATTCACTTTTTTTCACTTACAACCAATGACAAACCACTCCTTTTATTCTGCAAAAGCTGCCGGTTCCTCATTTTGAAACCTAAGTAATATTTTTGTGTCTTACACTGCAAAGCATGGATTTTCAATTACGATCAACTTCAAAACACGGCTTTTCCCTAACGTTGCCTTAATGTGTTGAGTTCTTTGCTTTAGAAAACAAAAAAAGAAAATTGTTTCATTGGTTGATTTGCATGTGTTTTCATTTACAAACAGCATCAAGAAACTGGTTTCCCCTAACTCTCTGTGAATGCAGTAGTTACTTCACGTTTGAGAATTAAATGTGATTCTTGTTTTTTGGCTTCTATGCTCTTGCTTTCACTCACATGTCCAAACACAGATTTTACCTAAGGCTAAGACAATTAAGTGGTTTGTTCCCTTTACAAAATTAATTAAGATTTGGCTTTCGTTTGCTGCTATACCTGTGTTTTCGCTTAAATTCATCTTCAAAACACGGGTTTCCCCATACAGGCTTTGAATACAGCAGTTACTTCAACTTTGAAAATTAAGTAGGATGGTTGTTTGTTTGCCGACTCTTCACTTGCTTTCACTCATTATCAATGGAAAAACGCTGCTTTTACCTAATACTATGACAAAATATTGGTTTCTTCAGTTTTCAAAACTAATCAACATACTCATTACATTGGCAGCTATGCACTTGTTTTCCCTTACAATGAATGTCAAAACACTGCTTTTACTATGCCAAAGCTGCCGGTTCCTCACTTTGGAAATCTAATAAAGATTCTTGCCTCTTGCAAAGCTATACTTGTGTTTTCAATTACATTCAACATGAAAAAACTGCTTTTCCCAACTTTGGCTGAAAGCATTGAGTTCTTTGATTTAGAAAACCAAAAAAGGAACTTGTTTCTTTGGCTGATTTGCATATGTATTCATTTACAAACAACTTCAAGACACTGGTTTCCTCCTAACTCTCTGTGAATGCAGTAGTTACTTCAAGATTGAAAGGTAAGTTAGATTCTTGTTTGTTTGGATGCTATGCACTTGCTTTCACTCACATGTCAACAAACAGTTTTAACCTAATCCTAATCCAATGCATTGGATTCTTCACTTTAGAAAACGAAATTACTTTCTTTCATTTGCTGCTATGCACAAGTTTTCACTTAAAATCATCTTCCAAACACATTTTCCCCATAAGTGTCTGTGTATGCAGCAGTGAATTAAACATTGAAAATTAAGTTAGATACTTGTATGTTTTTCTGCTATGCGCTTGTTTTCACTCATTATCAATATGAAAACACTACTTGTCCCTAATACTATGCCAAAACACTGGTTTCTTCTGTTTTCAAAACTAAGCAATATACTCATTTCATTGGCAGCTATGCACTTGTTTTCACATACAATGAATGTCAAAACACTGCTTATACGATGCCAAAGCTGCCCGTTTCTCACTTTTGAAATCTAAGTAAGTTTCTTGATTCTTACAATGATAAACATGTGTTTCAATTACAATTAACTTGAAACACTGCTTTTTCCTAACGTTGACTGAATGCATTGAGTTCCTTGCCTTAGAAATCTAAAAAAGAAACTTGTTTCTTTGGCTATTTGCAAGTGTATTAATTTACTAACAATTTCAAAACACTGGTTTCACCTAACTCTCTGTAAATGCAGTAGTTACTTCAAGTTTGAAAGGTAAGTAAGATTCTCGTTTGTTTGGCTGCTTTGCCCCTGATTTCACTCACATGTCAACACACAGCTTTTACCTAAGGCTAAGCCATTGCAGCCGTTTCTTCACTTTACAAAACTAAATAAGTTATGTCTTTTATTTGCTGCTATGCCTGTATTTTCTCTTAAATTCATCTTCAAAACCTTAGTTAACCATAACAGTCTGTGAATGCAGCAGTTAATTGAAATTTAAAAATTAAGCAAGATACTTGTTTCTCTGTGATTCACTTGCTTTCCCTCATTATCAATGTAAAATCACTGCTTTTAACTAAGTGTATGCCAAAATATTGTTTTCTTCAGTTTTCAAAACTATGCAATATAGTGCTTACATTGGCAGCTATTCCCTATTTTCACTTACAACATATGGCCAACCACTACATTTACTCTGCAAAAGCTGCCTGTTCCTTATTTTGAAACCTAAGTAATATTATTGTTTCTTAAACTGCAAAGAATGGGTTTTCAATTAGGATCAACTTGAAAAAACTGTTTTTCCCAAAAGTTGGCTGAATGAATTTAGTTTTTTACTTTAGAAAACCAAAGAAGAAACTTGTTTCTTTAGCTTCGTTGAATGTGTATTCATTTACAAACAACTTCAAGACAGTGGTTTCCTCTAACTCTCTGTGAATGCAGTAGTTACTTCAAGTTTGAAAGATAAGTATGAAACTTGTTTGTTTGGCTTCTATGCCCTTGCTTTCACACACATGTCAACACAGAGCTTTTACCTAAGGCTAAGCCAATGCAGTGGTTTATTAGCTTTACAAAATTAAATAAGATTTGGCTTTTGTTTGCTGCTATATCTGTCTTTTCACTTAAATTCATCTTCTAAACACTGGGTTCCCCTAACAGGCTGTGAATGCAGTTGTTAATTCAACTTTGAAAGTTAAGTAAGATGCTTGTTTGATTGCCTGCTATGCACTTGCTTTCAATCATTATCATGTAAAAACACTGCTTTTTCCTAAAACTATGACAAAACATTGATTTCTTCATTTTTCAAAACTAAACAATATACTCTTTACATTGGCAGCAATTCACATTTTTTCGCTTACAACAACTGACCAACCCCTCATTTTACTCTGTAAAAGCTGCCGGTTCATCATTTTCAAAACTAAATAAGGTTCTTGTTTCTTAAAATGCTATACATGTGTTTTCAAATACAATGAATTTGAAAACACTGCTTTTCCCTAACCTTGGTTGAATGCATTGAGTTCTTTGATTTAGAACCCAATAAAAAATCTTGTTTCATTGGCTGATTTGCATGTGTATTCATTTATGAACAACTTCAAGGCACTGTTTCACCTAACTCTCTGTGAATGCAGTAGTTACTTCAAGTTTGATAGGTAAGTAAGATCCTTGTTTGTTTGGATTCTATACACTTGCTTTCACTCGCATGTCAACACACAGCTTTTACATAAGGCTAAGCCAATGCAGTGGTTTCTCCACTTTAAAAAACTAAATAAGATTTCTCTTTTATTTTGTCCTAGGCCTGTGTTTTCACATAATTCATCTTCAAAACACTAAATTCCCCGTAAAGGCTGTGAATACAGCAGGTAATTCAAATTTGAAACTTAGGTAAGATACTTGTTTGTTAGTCTACTATTCACATGCTTTCACTCATTATTAATGTAAAACCCTGCTTTTACCTAATATTATGCCAAAAAACTGGTTTCTTCAGTTTTCAAAACTAAGCAATATACTCCTTACATTGGCAGCTGTTCAATTTTTTTCACGTAAAACGAATGAACAGCCACACCTTTTACTCTGCAAAATATGCTGGTTCCTCATTTTCAAACCTAAGAAGGCCTCTTGTTTCTTTCACTGCTAAGCATGTGTTTTCAATTACAATAAACTTAAAAACACTGCTTTCCCTAACGTTGGCTGAATGCATTGATTTCTTTGTTTTAGAAAACCAAAAATAAACTTGTTTCATTGGCTTATTTGCATGTGTAATACTTTATAAACAAGCTCAAGACACTGGTTTAACTTATCTCTATGTGAATGCAGGAGCTAGTTAAAGTTTGAAATGAATATAAGATTCTTGTTTGTTTGGCTGCAATGCCCTTGTTTTCACTCAAAAGTCAACAAACAGGTTCTGCCTAAGGTGAATCCAATGCACTGGTTTCTTCGCTTTACAAAACTAAACAAGATTTATCTTTTATTTGCTGTTATGCCTGTGTTTTCACTTAAATTCATCTTCAAAACACTGGATTCCCGTAACAGGCTCTGAATGCAGCAGTTAATTCAACTTTTAAAGTTAAGTAAGATACTTGTTTATGTGGCAGGTATGTGCTTGCTTTCACTCATTATCAATGTAAAAACACTGCTTTACCTAATACTATGCCAAAACACTTGTTTCTTCAGTTTTCAAAACTAAACAATAGACTCATTACATTTGCATCTATGCACTTGTTCAAACTTGCAATGAATGTCAAAACACTGCTTTTACTATGCCAAACCTCCCCGTTCTTCACTTTCAAAATCTAAGAAATATTCCTGTTTCTTACATTGCTATACATGTGTTTTCCATTACAATCAACTTGAAAACGCTGCTTTTCCCTAACGTTGGCTGAAAATATTGTGTTATTTCCTTGAGAAAACCAAAAAAGAAAATTGTTTCATTGGCTGAGTTGCCTGTGTATTCATTTACAAACAACTTCAAGACACTGATTTCCCCTAACTCTCTGTGAATGCAGTAGTTACTTCAAGTTTGAAAGTAAGTAAGTTTCTATTTTGTTTGGCTGCTATGCACTTGCTTTCACCTACAAGTCAACACACAGCTTTTTCCTAAGGGTAAGACAATGCAGTGGTTTCTTCACTTTACAAACCTCAATAAAGTTTGTCTTTTATTTGCTGCTATGCTTGCGTTTTCACTTAAATTCATCTACAAAACATTGGTTTATCCTAACAGGTTCTTCATCCAGTACTTAATTCAACTTTGAAAGTTAAGAAAGATGCTAGTTTGTTTGGCTGCTAATCACTTCCTTTCACTCACTACCAATTTAAAAACACTGCTTTTACCTAATATTATGACAAAACACTGGTTTCTTCAGTTTTCAAAACTAAACAATATACTCATTACATTGGAAGCTATGCACTTGTTCTCTCTTACAATGAATGTCAAAACACTGCTTTTACTATGCCAAACATGCCATTTCCTCACTTTCAAAATCTAAGTAAGATTCTTGTTTCTTACAATGCTATACCTCTGTTTTCAATTACAATCAGCTTGAAAAACTGCTTTTCACTTTAGTTGGCTGAATGCATTGAGCTCTTTGCTTTAGAGAAGCAAAAAAACTTGTTTCATTGACTGATTTGCATATGTATTCATTTAAAATACTTCAAGCCACTGGTTTCACCTAACTCTGTGAATGCATTAGTTACTTCAAGTTTGAATCATAAGCAAGAATCTTGTTTGTTTGGCTGCTATGCCCTTGCTTTCACGCACATGTCAACAAACAGCTTTTAGCTAAGTCTAAGCAAATGTAGTGGATTCTTCACTTAAAATAACTAAATAAGGTTTGTCTTTTATTTGCTCCTATGCCTGCATTTTCACTTAAATTCATCTTCAAAACACTCGTTTCATATAACAGAATGTGAATGCAGCAGTTAATTCAAATTTGTAAGTTAAATAAGATAATTGTTTGGCTACTATACACTTGCTTTCACTCATTATCAGTGTAAAAACACTGCTTTTACCTAATACTGCAACGAAACACTGGTTTTTTCAGTTTTCAAAACTAAGAAATATACTCATTACATTGGCATCTATGCACTTATTCTCACTTTCACTGAATTTCAAAATCTTGCTTTTACTATGCCAAAGCTGCAGGTTATTTCTTTGGAAATCTAAGCAAGATTGTTGTATCTTACAATACTTTACATGTGCTTTCAATTACAATCAACTTGAATACACTGCTTTTCCCTAACATTGGCTGAATGCATTGAGTTCTTTGCTTTAGAAAACCAAAAAAGAAACTTGTTACATTGGCTGATTTGTATGTTTATTCATTTACAAACAATTTCAAGACACTGGTTTCGCATATCTCTCTGTGAATGCAGTAGTGAATTCAGGAATGAAAGGTGAGTAAGATTATAATTTGTTTGCCTGCTATGCCCTTGATTTCACTCAAATGTCAACACACAAGTTTACCTCAGGCAAGGCCAAAGCAGTGGTTTCTTCACTTTACAAAACTAAGTAAGATTTGTATTTTATTTGCTGCTATGCCTGTGTTTTCACTGAAATTCCTCTTCAAAACACTGGTTTCCCATAACAGGCGGTGAATGCAGCACTTAATTCAACATTGAAAGTTATGTAACATACTTGTTTTTTGGCTTATATGCACTTGCTTTCACTCAATATCAATGTAAAAACAGTGCTTTTACCTAATACTATGCCAAAACACTGGTTTCTTCAGTTTTCAAAACTCAGCAATATACTCATTACTTTTGCAGCTATGCACTTGTTCAAACTTACAAAGAATGTGAAAACACTCCTTTTATATTCCAAAACCCCGGTTTTTCACTTTTGAAATCTAAGTAAGATTCCAGTTTCTTACAATGCTATACATGTGTATTCCACTACAATCAACTTGAAAACACGGCTTTTCCCTAACTTTGGCTGAATGCACTGAGTTCTTCCCCTTAGCAAACCAAAAAAGAAATTTGTTTCATTGACTGATTTGTCTGTGTATTCATTTACAAAGAACTTCAAGACACTGGTTTCACCTAACTCTCTGTGAATGTAGTAGTTACTTCAAGTTTGAAAGTATGTAAGATTCTTGTTTGTTTGGCTTCTATGCCCTTGCTTACACTCACATGTCAACACACAGCTTTTTCCTAAGGCTAAGCCATTACAGAGGTTTCTTCACTTTACAAACCTAAATAAAAGTTGTCTTTTATTTCCTGCTATGCTTGGGTTTTCACTTAAATACATCTTCACAACTTTGGTTTCCCCTAACAGGCTGTTCATGCAGCACTTAATTGAACTTTAACAGTTAAGTAAGATTCTTCTTTCTTTGGCTGCTATGCGCTTACTTTCACTCACAACCAAAGAAAAAACACTGCTTTTGCCTAATATAATTACAAAACACTGGTTTCTTCAGTTTTCAAAACTAAGCAATATACTCATTACATTGGCAACTATGCACTTCTTCTCACATACAATGAATTTCAAAACACTGATTTTACTATGCCAAACCTGCCGGTTCCTCACTTTCGAAATCTAAGTAAGATTCTTGCATCTTACAATGCTATACCTGTGTTTCCAATTACAGTCAACTTGAAAACACTGCTTTTCCCTAACGTTGCCTGAAAGGTTTGAATTCTTTGCTTTAGAGAAGCAAAAAAAATCTTGTTTCATTGGCTGACTTGCATGTGTACTTATTTACAAACAACTTCAAGACACTTGTTTTGCCTAACTCTCTCTGAATGCAGTAGTTATTTCAAGATTAAAAGGGAAGTAAGATTCTTGTTTGTTTGGCTGCTAGGCCCTTGCTTTCACTAACTTGTGAACACACAGCTTTTATTTAAGGCTAAGCCAATGCAGTGGATCCTTAACTTTACAAAACTAAATAAGATTTGTCTTTTATTTGCTGCTATGCCTGTGTTTTCACTTAAATTCATCTTCAAAACTCTGGTTTCCCCTAACATGCTCTGAATACAGCAGTTAATTCACCTTTGAAATTTAAGTAACATACTTGCTTGCTTGGCTTCTATGTGCTTCCTTTCACTCACTATCAATGAAAAAGCACTGTTTTAACCTAATACAATGGCAAAACACTGCTGTCTTCAGTTTTCCAAACTAAGCAATATACTCATTACATTCGCAGCTATGCACTTGTTTTCACTTACAATGAAAGTCAAAACACTGCTTTGACTATGCCAAAGCTGCCGGTCCTTGCTTTGGTAATCTAAGTAAGATTCTTGTTTCTTAAGTTGCTATACATGTGTTTTCAATGACAATCAACTTGAAAACACTGCTTTTCCCTATGTTGGCTAAATGCATTGAGTTATTTGATTTAGAAAACAAAAAAAATTTTGTTTCATTAATTGAGTTGCATATGTATTCATTTATAAACAACTACCAGACATTGGTTTTAACTAACTCTCTGTGAATGCAGTAGTTTCTTCAAGTTTGAAAGGTAAGTAAGATTTTTGTTGTTTGGATGCTATGTCCTTGCTTTCACTCAGATGTCAAAACCCAGCTTTTACCTAAGACTTAGCCGATACAGTGGTTTCTTCACTTTACAAAACTAAATAGGGTTTGTCTTTTATTTGTTTCTATGCCTGTGTTTTCACTTGAATTCATTTTCAAAACACTGGTATACCCTAATAGGCTGTGAATGCAGCAGTTAATTCAACTTTGAAAGTTAAGTAAGAAAACTGTTTGCTTGGCTTCTATGCAATTTGTTTCACTCACTATCAATGTAAAAACACTGCATTTATGGAATTCTATGAAAAAACACTGGTTTCTTCAGTTTACAAAACTAAGCAATATACTGAGTACATAGGCAGCTTTGCACTTGTTCTCAATTACAATGAATTACAAAACACTGCTTTTACTATGTCAAAGCTGCCGGTTCCTCACTTTTGAAATCTAAGTATGATTCTTGTTTTTTATAATCCTATACAAGTGTTTTCAATTACAGTCAATTTGAAAACACTGCTTTTCCCTAACGTTGGTGGAAGGCACTGAGTTCTTTGCTTGAGAAATCCAAAAAATAAACTTGTTTCATTGGCTGAATTGCATGTGTATTCATTTACAAACATCTTCAAAACACTTGTATCACCTAACTCTTTGTGAATGCAGTAGTTACTTCATGTTTGAAAGGTAAGTAAGGTTCTGGTTTGTTTGGCTGCTTTGGCCTTGCGTTCTTTCACATGTCAACACAAAATTTTGACTAAGGCTAAGACAATGAAGTGGTTTCTTCACTTTTCAAAACTAAATAAGATTTGTCCTTTATTTGCTGCTATGCTTGTGTTTCAACTTAAATTCATGTTCCAAACACTGTTTTCCCCTAACTGGCTCTGAAAGCAGCAGTTAATTCATCTTTGAAAGTTAAGTAAGTACTTGTTTGTTGGCTGCTATGTGCTTGCTTTCACTCATTATCAATGTAAGAACATTTACCTAATACTCTGCCAAAACACTGGTTTCTTCAGAGTTTGAAACTAAGCAAAATACTCATTTTATTGACAGCTATACACTTGTTCTCTCTTACCATGAATGTCAAAACACTGCTTTAATTATGCCACAGCTTCCGGTTTCTCTCTTTCAAAATCTAAGTAAGATTCTTGTTTCTTACATTTCTATATATATGTGTTTTTAATTACAATCATCTTGAAAATACTGCGTTTCCCAAACTTTGGTTGAATGCATTGATTTCTTTACTTTAGAAAACGATAAAATAAAATTATTTTTTTGCCTGATTTGCATCTGTATTCTTTTACAAACAACTTCAAGACACTGGTATCACTCAACAGTCTGTGAATGCAGTAGTTACTTCATGTTTGAAAGGAAAGCAAGATTCTTTTTGTTTGGCTGCTATGCCCTTGCTAACATACATGTCAACACAAGCTTTTTCCTAAGGCTAAGCCAATGCATTGGTTTCTTCACTTTTCAAAACAAAATAAGATTTGTATTTTATTTGCTGCTATGCCTGAGTGTTTCAACTTAAATTCATGTTCAAAGCACTGTTTTCCCCTAACAGGATGTGAATGCAGCAGTTAATTCTGTTGACTGTGTGTCAACACACAGTTTTGCCTAAGGCTAAGCTAATGCAGTGGTTTCTTCAGTTTACAAAACTAAATAAGACTTGTCTTTTATTTGCTGCTTTGCCTATGTTTTTACTTAAATTCATCTTCAAAGCACTGGTTGCCCTTAACAGGCTGTGAATGCAGCCGTTAATTCAACTTTGAAAGTGAAGTAAGGTGCTTGTTTGTTTGGATGCTATTCATTTGCTTTCACTCATTATCAATGTAAAAACACCAGTTTTACTTAATTCTGTGCCAAAAAACTGGTTTATTCTCTTTCAAAAACTATGCAATATACTCTTTAAATTGGCTGCTATGCACTTTTTCTCACTTACAATGAATGTCAAAACACTGCTATTACTATGCCAAACTTCCCGGCTCCTCCCTTTGGAAATCTAAGTAAGATTCTTGTTTATTACAATTTTATACAAGTGTTTTCTATTACAATCAACTTGAAAACAATTCTTTTCCCTAAATTTAGTTGAATGCATTGGGTTCTTTGGTTTAGAAAACCAAAAAGTAAATTGTTTCATTGGTTGAATTGCATGTGTATTCATTTACAAACAACTTCAAGTCACTGGCTTCACCCGACTCTGTGTGAATGCAATAGTTACTTCATGTTTGAAAGGTAAGTAAGATTCTTGTTTGTTTCGCTGCTATGCCCTTGCTTTCAATCACATGTCATCACAAGAATTTGCCTAAGGCTAAGACAATGCAGTGGTTTCTTCACTTTTCAAAACTAAAAAAGCTTTGTGCTTTTATTTGGTGCTATGCCTGAGTTTCCACTTAAATTCATGTTCAAACCCTGATTTCTCCTAACAGGCTGTGAATGCAGCAGTTAATTTATCTTTGAAACTTAAGAAAGTAATTGTTTTTGGGCTGCTATGTTCTTGCTTTCACTCACTATCAATTTAAAATCACTGCTTTTACCTAATACTATGTCAAAACACTGGTTTCTTCATTTTTCAAAACTAAGCAATATACAACTTACATTGGCAGCTATTCCCTTATTTTCACTTTCAACGAATGACCCACCACTCCTTTTAATCTGCCAAAGCTGCCAATTACTCACTTTGTTAACCTAAGTAAGATTCTTGTTTCTTATAATGCTAAGCATGTGTTTTCAATTACAATCAACTTGAAAACCCTGCTTTTCCCTAAATTCTGCTCAATGAATTCAGTTCTTTGCTTTAGAAAACCAAAAAAGAAGCTTGTTTCATTGGCTGATATCCATGGGTATTCATTTACAATCAACATCAAGGCACTGGTTTCACGGAGATGTCTGTGAATTCAATAGTTACTTCAAGTTTGAAAGGTAAGTAAGAATATTGTTTGTTTGGCTGCTATGCCCTTGCTTTGATTCACATGTCATCACACAGCTTTTGCCTAAGGCTTAGGCAAGGCAGCGGATTCTCCACTTTTCAAAACTAAATAAGATTTGTGCTTTATTTGATGCTTTGCCAGTGTATTCACTTAAATACATCTTCAAAACTCTGGTTTCCCGTAACAGACTGTGAATGCAGTAGTTAATTCAACTTTGAAAGTTAGTAATATACTTGTTTCTTTGGCTGCTATGTGCTAGCTTATTCTCATTATCAATGTAAAAACTCTGCTTTTACCTAATCTATGCCAAAACACTGGTTTCTTCAGTTTTCAAAACTAAGCAATATACTCATTACATTGGCAGCTATGCACTTGTTTTCATTTTCAATGAATGTCAAATTTCTGCTTTTCTATGGTAAAGCTGGTGGATGCTCCCTTTTGAACCCTAAGTAAGATTGTTCTTCTTACACTGCTAAGCATGTGTTTTCAATTACAATCAACTTGAAAACACTGCTTTTCCATAACGCTGGGTGAATGCATTGATTACTTTGCTTTAAGAATCCAAACCAGAAACTTGTTTCATTGGCTGATTTGCATGTGTATTCATTTACAAAAAATTTCAAGACACTGCTTTCAACTAATTCTGTGAGTGCAGTAGTTAATTTAAGTATGAAATGTAAGTAAGATTCTTGTTTGTTTGAATGTTATACCCTTGCTTTCACTCATATGTCAACACACAGCTTTTGCCTAAGGCTAAGCCAATGCTGTGGTTTCTTCACTTTGCAAAACTAAATAATATTTGTCTTTTTTTTCCTGCTATGCCTGTGTTTTCACTTAAATTCATTTTCAAAACACTGGCTTCCACTAACA
>JAQZBX010023854.1:0-30548 GCA_029593785.1 Cabassous unicinctus
CTGATTAAAAACTCACGGTTCTGGTTCTGTCGTCGCGATTTCTCTCTTTTGTCCCTCTCTCCTCTCGGTGGTATGCAGTCTTTCCCTGCTGTCCTAAACCCTAGAAGATCTATTTTGGGTCTGTTTCAGCCTGTTCTCTAGCTATTTTTCTGGAGAAGAGATTCCTGTGTGTTACTAGTCAGCCATCTTCCCGGAAGTTATCGGCATCTGATTATCTTAAGTTAACTCTGAAGGTCAGTTTCTCCCTCTTTTCTAGGGTTTTATTGTTGATTGGCTTCGTGTTAAGGCTCTGCTTTGATGCCTGGTCCAACTTATTCTAGACCTTTAGAATAGCCATTGTTTAAGTGATCAGATTTTCTCAGCACTTCTTCCTCTGATTCTTGCCCTGAATATGCAGTATAATTTTTCAGCATGTACTTTTTGTGTAACTGTTTCATTGCCAGGGGAAAGCTTCCTTTCCTCTGTTCCTTTTTTGGGAATCTTGATCTGTTTGTTTTTGTGTAGAACTTTCTCCCCAGCTCCTATGATTTGTTTAAATTCTTTCACTCAGTGCTCTGTTTTCCTTACACTTTCCAGTTCTCGGCCCTCCTGTCTTACAGCAGTTCAGTTTACCTCTTCCCCTTATTTCCCTGTCTTCCCTGACTCTGTTTTTTCCCCCATTAGGATTTCCCACCCCGGGGAGCCAGATGGGATCAATCCAGAAAGGTGAGTCACTCCAGAAAGTCTGCTTTGCATTTATGTGGTCCAGTCAACAAAAACTGGACTGAATTAAAAAAAAAAAACAAGAAAAAAAAACCTGGACTGAGAGGGTACACCACTTGCCAGCCACAGTTCTACCACAGTCTCTCTCTCTTTCTCTCTTCCCCCGCACCCCTGGGGACCCTTCTGAATGCAGCACTCCTCGGCAGCTTATGTTATACCCTGGATCTCTGCATACTTGGGTCCCTAGATATGCATGGGGCTCCACTCACTGCTGTGTCCCAGGTGGGAGGTGGGAGTGATCCAGGCCACTGCCTCTGAGCAACTCCCAAGCTGCACAGGACCAGGTAAGGGGAAGAGAAGTGAACTGGTGGTCTGGGACTGAAGTTTCTGACCTGATATTTTTCTTTTTCTTTGATTCAGCATTTGTGGAGTCCTTCTCCAGTCTCTACCGGAGAGTTCTAAGCATTTTATTTGCTGTATCTCTGGGGAGGTTTTTTTCAGGAGTTGTCTTATGTCACCATTTTGATGACATCCTCGACATATTAATCCCAAAGCATTTCTTGAATGTGCCCTCTCTTCTCTGCCCCCACTGTCATCACCTTTGGTCACACCACTATTATCTCTCACCTTCCATCAGCATTTAAAAAAATTGATCTCCCTACATCTACTCTCACTCCTCCAAGCTTCACAAGGCAGCCAGGGGGATCTCTAAAATATGCAAATCTGAATATGCCATGTCCCTGCTCGAAATATTTCAGGGGTTTCCTGATGCTCAAAACCCCCAAAATGATTCACCAGGCTTCTGCCCACCTCTTTGGGCTCATCTTATTCCCCCAGGCCCCACTTCCCCACTCTTGACTTTAGCTACACTTGTCTCCTTTCTCTTCCGAGATTCCATGTCTTTCTTGTCCCTGGGCCTTTGCACATATTGTCTTTCTGCACGTGCCTTCCGTGCAGGGTGAAGTCAGTATTACCTCAGCAGATTCATCTTCAGGTATCTCCTCAGTTATTGCATCGAAGTGATCCAGAGTATCATATTTTTCATACTCTTTTTCTAGGTTTTTCTTGGCCTGATTCAGGAAGGTTTCATACTTTCCATTTTCTGTGAGAGTTAAAGGAGAAGATAATCAGGACAGTAAATAAAAATATGAATTATGACTCAGTGAGAAGGGAAGCAAAATTTTGGATACTTGGCCTGCCATGTTTTCTCTGCTTCACAGCATGAGGTAAATTTGAGTGAGCTGAATTTGTATCAGAGACCTCACTGAGTTTAATGAGATTATGCTTTAGTGAGCTACTAGCTGGTTCTCAAGAACTTGATGGCAGAAACATCCTAACTCATAGGGTAACCAACTTGATTCCCTTTCTTGGGACTTTCCTGGTTTTAGCATTGAAAGTCTTGAGTCCTGGGATCCTCCTCAGGGCTGGCAGACCAGGGAGGTGGGTCACCCTATTATGTCAGTTTTAGTGTTTATTAAAATTCAATTAACAAAAAATATACACATGGGACAAATCTTTTAGCTAAAACTAAATAAGCCACAATTCCCAGAATCAGGGAGGGTAGGCAATTAGTGGAGGGATTTTGGACACCCAGACTCACCACTAAACCAGGGCAAAGTCAAATGCTTCCAGGGGCAAGATGGGTAAAGTAATTTAAGTGTCTATTTGATAAAACAATAGGAAGAACTAGATTGTGGTGAACTGAAACACAGAAGACCCAAATAATGGTATTTAAATTTAAATTATTTTAAAGCAGTGTACTGGCCAAACAGAACTGTCTACTGCTTTGATAAGGCTGGCTGGGTGCCCAGTTCACAACCATGTGTCAAAAGCTTTCCTCCTTAACACTGTGAAGTTGGGGTAACCTGGCTGCACCTCTAGATCCTAGAATGTAAACTGGTTTTAGCCTTACTAATACTTACATTCAGGTTTTCAGGAAGAAGACAGTTACAGTGATGATGAACAGAGGAGTTAGTGATGTGGGGGAGTGGGGTAGGAGGGAAGGCTGAGCTGCAAAGATTTAAGCTGAAGGTCTTTAGGGGAACTAGATTTTAAGGAGCTTGGAGAGAGAGTCACAAAAGAGTGAGAAGTTTCTCTTGACTCTTTGTCTTCTATCCTCTGTCAGGAAGAAAGAGTCAGAGAGATTCTATGGCTAAAAGAGCTACTCAGCTGAGTTTTGGGATCTGCCAAGACAGAAATTTCATTCTGGCACTTTGGGAAGGCCCTGGGGCCAAACAGGACGAGAAAAGCTTTGGTTAGGCATGAGGGCAGACAACTCATACCAGCCTAAATTAGCTTCCAAACTGTGTAGTGCCAAAACAGTCAGAATCTGCAGTTGCCTTTCTGGGCAGTTGGTATTTGAGGCTTCTTCTTGCAGTAAACAACTCATTGCCTTCTCACTGGCCATCTGTGAATCGTGTCATTTGGAAAGGAGGATTTATGGAGGGATTGCAGCTGGAAGGATCCTACCCCAGAGGAAAACTCCTTTGGAAATGGAATTTCCTGATCCTGGGGTCCTAATTTGGGACTGTGGTGGACCATATCTTGTCTCATCATCTCAGGTTACCAATTCAAATTCAATGTTTGACCTTCTTGGTGACTGAGGAATAACCACAGAAGGGGACTGGAGAGGACTGCCACGCAAATAAAGTGAGTAGCTGTCAACCACCAAACAAGCAAAGCTGAAGTGTATCTTTGTCCCCCAGTGGGGACATACCACAAATGGATTTAGTAGTACCTCTGAGGTTCCTGGGGAGGTCCAAACAGATCCGGGGAAAGATTCCCTCTCCACTCAGAGTGATATTTTCTGGGTCCAAGTGGGCAATCTGTATCTGGAAACTCCTGTGAAAGACTTCAGGTATTCCAGGTAAGTAGCAAACCTTCAACACCTGTTCTTTAAGTGACCCGATAAAACCCTATGCAGTAGAAAGAGCAGAGAGAACTTTAAAATTTACAAATGGATGTCTGTTTCTGGCAGTTTGATGGAGTAGATACTCCCAAGGGCCTAATGTGCTGGTTATTCTCTGCTCACACCCCTCCCTCAAGATCCATTTCTATTAAGCTATAAAGAAATGACAAAGCAATCAATAGAAATATGGGCAATAGATATGAACTGGCATTTCATAAGAGGAAACAAGCACAAACAGCAAATGAACACAGTGAAAGATGCTCATCCTCATTAGTAATCAGGGAAATGCAAACTAGGATTACAATGAAATTTTTTTTTACATCACAAGGTTGGCAATATTTATCAAATCATAGTGACAATATGCACCAAAGGAAACTCTTCTACATCTGGTGGGAATGCCAATGGGAATAACCACTGTGCAAAAACACTTTAGCATCATCTTCTAGAGTTGAATGTATATATAGCCCATGACCCAGCAACTTCAATTCCAGGAACATTCCCTGGGGAAACTCTTCCACCTCTGTACAACAATATTCATAGCAGGATTGGTTCTAATAGCAAATTTAAGGGGGGGAAAACCCAAATGTGCTTTGACAGGAAAATGGAAAATTACTCTCAATGTACTTATAAAATGGAAAATTATTCAGCAGTGAAAATAAACAAACAATAGCTAGATGCAACAGTATGGATATGCATGAGTTGTAGAAACATAATATTGGATGAAAAAAAAACAAATGGCACAAGATTACATTTAGTATGATGTCATTTTTATAAAGCTCAAGATAAAGCAAAATCCCATAGAAAAAACCTCCATGAGGGCAAGTATATTTGTTTTGTTTACTGCCCTGTTCCCAGTGTTAGTAAAATGCCTAGTCATAGTAGATGCTTAATAATTTTGATAAATTAATAAACTAAAAATGCTTTGTTTAAGGATACAGACATGTATGATAAAACTGTATTTTACAAAGTAAGGGAATGCTAAACACAGAATTCAGACTCGTGATTACTGCTTAGGTGGTGGGAAGCAGGGGCATGACATGGAAATGAAGTCCATGGGTGGATGCAAAGGTATTAGTAACATTCTGGCCTTATGGGTGGTCATTTTATTCTTACACTTCATAAATTCAGCATATGTTACATAGATTTCTTTTGGATGTATTAAATATTACACAATAAAATATAATCTCTAGATCAATAACCAGAAAATAAAAGGCGGGAGAATCTCATGGTTATAAATTACCAAAAAAGGCAAATGAGGGTGGGATATGAATGGGGGAAAAATAATAGCAGTATAAATTCAACTTATTTAGAAGTATTTTGAAGTTCACTTTGAATGGGCGTTTTATAATTTTTGATCTAATTTATTTTTGATGTCATTAATAATGTTTTTTTTGGAAGAAAAAATAGAGAATGAAGAAAAAAGTTAATAAAAATCACCAGTGGTTACTATTAGCATAAATAATAAACCTGTGTATATTTATCCAGATTTTATTTAAATACACACATACAATAAGCTGAGGTCCTCCCACCCTAGTGAGTTTATAAACTTATCTCAAACCCTAAATCCATTGCCTGTGACAGTAAAACGTTGTTGCCATGATTCCTTTTGCAAAACAGTTAATGTGGTACCTACAAGGACATTTATAGACTTCAATGTCCATATTAGAAAAGAAGAAAGAGCAGAAACTAATGTGCTAAGGGTTCAATCCATTAAATGAGTTAAGATGACAATAACAAAAACAAAATAAACCTGGGATGGTGACGTCCACTCCACCTCTAATTGAGAGTGGGCTTATAGCTCATGGGGAAGATGGATGGGCCTATCTTGCTTGCAGTTGCAGACTCTACTTCAAATGCTTTAAAATTGATTGTGGTGACGTATGCACAACTCTGATTATACCAAAAGCCATCGAATGTACACTTTAAATGGATTGTACGGTATGTGAATATATTTCAATAAAACTGCTTTAAAAAAGGAAAAACAAAACAAAACAAAAAAACCAACAAAATATACCTGAAGAAAGAAGTAAATAAGATAAGGCATTAATGAAATAGAGAATACAGAAACAAAAGAAACTCATAAAATCAAAGACTAATAAAATATACAAAACTCTGGCAAGATTGATTAAGAAGATAAGGAGAGAAGGCATAAAACAAAAGTAAAAACAAAAAGAAAAATGGTTCATTTTACAGCAAAATATTTGATAAATCATTTAAGATGATTATGAGCAAACTTTATGCCAAAAAAACATTTTGGTGAAATTAACAATTTTCTAGAAAAATATGAATAACCAAAACTAAAAAAGGCTCTGGATGATGTATATACCAAGTAGAAATTGAATAAAAAGTGAAAAGTTTGCCTAAAAAAAGGAGTATATGGCATTAGAAGCAAGGTCTGCCAACCCTTCAAAAGATAGATAATCACTTTATTTTACAAACTGTTCCAGAGAACAGAAAGGCAAGTTCCCAATTCTTCTTATGAGACATAAAGTGGACAAGGACAACATGAAGAATGATATTTATGGACTGTTCATCGCTTAGTAACATACTGAAATACTAGATAAATATTCGCTAACTGGATGCAGCAGTATCTTCTTAGATAATGCAGAGGGTGGCACACACAGTGCCACAGTGCTCTTTACCTTTTTCTTTACTTAACAACATATCTTGGCATTAACCCAATATTAGTATATTTAGAGCTGCCTCATCCTTTTTAACTGCTGCATATTATTCCATTGTACAATTTTAATACATTTTTAAAAACTAGACATTTAGTTTGTTTCTGGTCTTTTGATATTGCAAATTATATAGTAAATATCATTAGATACATATTATTTTGCAAACGTGGGGACATGTATGTAGGCTAAATTCCTAAAAATGGAATTTCTGGGTCAAAGGGTAATTTTGATAAATATTACCAAATTGCTCCCCATAAAGTTGTATCAATTCACACTAGTAGCAGCAATGTAAGTTCAAATGCTTAAAAAATCTCTAAAGGAAAAAAGCACGAGAAAAACATAGCAATTATGATAGAAAGACAGAACAGAAAGAAAACATTAAGGAGACTTTAAAAATGGAAAAATTCAAATACAATGAAAGAAATAATAACAATCATATTAATTAAACGAATTATCTGATGTGTTAAATCTGCCTATTAAAACCTAGGGTCTTTCAGTTAAGACTAAAAAATAAAATCCAACTACATATATTTTATGATGGATAAACCTAAAAGAAAATGAAATAGAATATGGGTAAATCATGTAAGGCAAGATAAAACAGGAACCACAGTATTAATACTAAAGCAGCATTCAAAGCAAGCAGCATTCAAAGGGAACAAGACAATTTTACAGGACGAGTTAACAAGATTAACTCAACATTGAGTTTAAAGAACAAAAACAAAAAATCTTAGTCATTTGGAAATTAAAAACAAAAATCACACTTCTAAATAAAACTACAATTTTATATAACTTCAAAAATAATGACCAAAAAACCCACGAAATAAAATTAAAAAATGACAATTAAAATAGTAGATAAAATATATAAAATAGGCAAAGTTGACTTCCACTTCATCTGTAATGTTTCATTTTTCTTAAAAATTATGGGATGAGGTTCAATGTGTACTCAGGCAAATACATAGCCTTACATTTTTTTTCATTATGAATCAAGAAAATGCAAAGAGGTCTTCAATTAGGGAGTCAGAGAAACAAAACAGGAGAGTAAATGCGAAACAATAGCTGAGGCAAATTGGAAAAACAAAAAAGGGGGTTGACCGAACAGGCACTGAGGTGTATTCAAAGTCACAGCAATGAAAACAGAGTGGTGCTAATGAAGAGACAGGCAGACAGTTCAAAGAAACGGAACAGGGCGATTAGCAACAGACCCAAATACATGTGATAATTTAAGCAAAGAATAGACTCTATTATCCAAGTCATTATCTTCGGATGCTAAGATTATGAATAATTACAGTTTTATTCTTTTTTATATTTTCTGATTTTTCTACGATGACTGTGTATTTTCATAATGAGAAAACTTCAACAAGCATTCCTTAAAACTGGTGGAGTAACATAAAGAATCGCTTCTAAAGCCAGTTTGGTTCATTGCAGTCCAGTGGTGCCCTCATACCTGCTAGGGAAAAGTAGCTTTTATTTGGTGTAGCCAGGGGAGAGGAAGACCACGGCTTCAGGGAATTACAGGGGAAGTTGTGAGGACATAAGTGGAAATAAACTATTCATAGCTCATGAAAAAAAAAATCCCCTAGAATTTAGCCCTGTGAGTGCATGGTTTGTGCCTGTCTTGTTCACTGCTGTATCCCTGGTGTCTGGAACAATGCCTGGCAAATATAATAGAGGCACTCAATAAATATTCGTTGGCTAAATGAGTGACGTGGCCTGGATTTATTTATTTTTCTTGCTTTAGTTTTAGTAATAATAATAGTCATCCACCACCCTGGCAGTGAATACTTACCACTATCCCACACATCTCTGGGGGTGTTGCTTGGAGGTCTGAACTTGGGCGCCTCCACCACTAACACATGTGGCCATCAAGGGCAGGCCTGCTACTTACTGAGAGAGGCAGCACTTGTGGCACTCCTGGAAGAAGGCTGTCTGGTGAAGACTGGTGGTCTGTCAGAAGAACCTTGAATTCAAAGCCAACTTTCCCAGTGTTCTTCAGTGTGATTTCACGTTCCGTGATGTGGTCAAACAGCTTGAGAGGAGAAGAGAAGGAGAATGCTTCCCCTATCACCCACCCTTTGGGATCCTGCTACCATTCTGACCAAAGTGTATAGACAAACCTGCCTCACACACAAGGATTTTGTGTGTGTGTGTGTGTGACATAGACACTGGCCAAACCACATTTTAATTCACAAAAAGGTGCCTGTTGGGCTGGAAGAAGCACTAGACTTTGGAAATCTGGCCCCTGTCCTGGTTCTTGGCATCACTATTTTATTTAGGTACAATGACAGTAAGAAGGCATCTAGCCTTCACCACAAGGAACTTATATTACAAGATCTTAAAGTAAGCTTTCTACATGAAGAAGCTTTGCTCTCAGGATTCCATCCTGTAAGGAAAACATACGATGAGTACAGAATGTTCTAGAATGAATTTTGCCATTTACATGGGGCAACCATGGTGGTAATAGGCCACCATGTCCATTTACTTGGGATTTTGCTAACCTAATTCAGCAGCTGGGTTCAGCAATCCCAAGAATCACACACTGAGGCCAGGAGTTCTTAGGACAAGTCAGGGCCAGGACTAATTGCTTCAACAAATATACTCTGAGCTGATTCAATACCAGTTGCTGGGAGGACCCTGGAAATAGGGGAGGAAGGAGAATTCCATTTGGTCAACAAAATGGAGACAGCCTCAATAGGTGTCAGGCAAATCAGGTTTCGGGTTCAATCTTTAACCTATAAATACATGTACATACACAATTCAGTAATTATACGTGCAGTAGTTATATAATGGGGGTCCAATCCCCACTAAGTTATGATAGGAAATATGGTCTCAGCCTATGAGAACACAAAATCTAGCTGGGAAGAAAAGAGGTATAGACATGCAGTTAACTGATGGCGCTGGGAATTGTGAGAAATGAAGTTTGCTGTGCAAAGAGCATCAGGTAATAGAGGGGCTTAGGATACCCTCACTCAGGCCAAGGAGCCACTGATCCATGGGGTTCCAGAGAAGGACACTGATGATGACTGCAGACCTACTCTTATCCAGACACAGTACTGACCAGGTACTTTACCCAAGTAGCTATAACCACCTGGAGAGACAGGCATTGCTAGCCTTTTCCCATTTTATAGATGAGGGATACTGAGGCTTGGAGAGGTTAGGTGATTTGCCCTAAGCTAAGAATGCATTGTAACCCCCCACTCAAAGTGTGGGTTGTGGAGCAGCAGCTTCGGCATCCCCTGGGAGCTGTCAGAAACGCTATTGAATCAGAATCCGCACTTTACAAGATCACTAGGTGATTTGTAGATACATTACAGTTTGAGAAGAGCTGCTATAATTTAGGAATGGTTGGATGAGACCCAGCAGAGGTGATGGGAAGGGAAAGCTAACTCAGGCGGATCCTGGTGGATGAATTGGCAAACCCTGGAAACTGTAAGGATGGGGAGGTGAAGGAGAGAGTGCAGCGGAAAATGCCTTGGAGATCGTAACCCCCAGGGATTGACAAGGTGGTAGCGCTATTGAAAGAAGGGAAGGGGTTGGAATGGGCTTCTTGATTGAGAGGGAAAATGAAAATTGTAGTGTCTAACATGCTGAATTTCAGGAGACAGTGAGAAAAGCAAGTGAAGATGTCTGGCAAACAATCGGCAGGGGAAGATGATCAGGGTTAGGCTGGCAGGTAAGGGAATCAAGGACATGGGTGATGGTGAGACCAGGAGGATCCGAGAGTTCTCGGGGGTTCCAGGAGAGAGAAGAGGACAAGGACTGTGGCCCACGTTTAAGGCAAGACCAGAAAAAGCTTCCCCGATGGTTTACAATACCTGTAATCCATAGTTAATCTCCTTGGTGTCAAAGGAATAGTTGACCAGAGAGGCTTCTCCCCTGAGCATTATTTCATAGGTGGGCCCTCCTTCCACTTCGCACAGAGCTTTTGCCCACGCAATGATGTTGCAGTGTCCATAGAAGGTGAAAGATATCTGGTGGCTACTGAGCGGCCGCAGCACTCCGTAGAGGGGCAAAATGTCAAACACCTGCAGGGAAAGTCATACTAGATGACAGCAGCTCTCCAGGTGAAGGCCCTTCAAAGGGTGAATTAAAGTGAAGTCAATTTTCAGATTATCTCTTCACTTTTAACTTGACTGACTCCATGAAAGGTAACTAGCCCAACACCCTGAAATACGTGCATCCCACCTGCGTGGGATGATGGTGATGGTGGCAGTGGTACTTGGTGAGACTTAAATTTCTAACCTGCGGCAGTAGCTCAGTAAGGAAAGTTAGTACCAGATGACTTCCTGACCTATGAGGTTACTTACTTCTTCTATGCCAAGGGAAAGCATTTCATCCTGTTCAAAGATCCATAGGGATTCGTGAAACTCAACCTGGCTCTGGCTGTGGTGTATTTTCTCTGTTTCCGCAGAGGTCATTTTTAATCCCTAGAAATTAGAGGTGTGAGAAAAAACTAGCAAACATTCATAAAGGGCCTATGGCTCCTCCCCAGCATTCACAGAAAAATGTAATATATTGTATTTGATAAAAAAATTAAGGACATTTCCCCCCTAGTGAGATAAGTGGACAAACACCCAAACATATATGTACAAGAATGTTTACTGCAGTACTATTTATAGTAGCAAAACAGTTATTGGACTAAATGCCTGTTCACAGGGGATCACTTTAAACAACGTGTGTGGTGCCTCCGTCCAGGGAGGTTGATGTAATGTCTGTTTATGAGCTGAGAAGGATATCCACAATGTATTATTGAGCAAAAAGCAGCTCCCTTTCATGTAAAATTATATACACCTATGTATCTGAAAATGTGAGCATGCAAAAATTCATTCAGAGATTAGCATATGCAAAAAGATGCCTGGGAGGTTGTTTGCTAAAACTTCAGGAGCATTTTTCTCTGAGTGGTAGGATTTTTGCTTTGTTTTTTCTGGGTTCTTGAGTTTTCTAGGACAAACATCTTTGAAAATAGAAAAAAGAAAAGAATTAAGATTTAAAAAAACACATACTCATTCTAAAAAAATTTTAAATAAGAAAGCTCCAAAAAGCAATAAAAATCATTCATTAGGTTATACTATATTTGTGTGTGTGAGTGCATGTGTGTATAATATGTGTATACATGTATCTACATGTATCCTGATTTTTCAGTTGACATGATAACATGAGTGTCTTCCCATGCACCTGAATGTTCTTTGTAAGCATCATTTAAAATAATAAAAATACATTTTAAAAAACATGTACATGATACAAATTTAAAATATTCACAAGGATATCTGGTTAAAAAACAGGACTCCTATCCCTATTCCCCAGTCCTGCAGTTCCCCTCCCCTTGGGTAATGACCCTTCAGTTTCTTACATTGCATTCATTTATTCTCTTCATTCAACTAATATTTATTGAGAACTTACTCTGAACCAGGCATAGTTCTAGGTTCTAGGGATATAATAGTGAACAAAACAGAGAAAAAAATCTTTGCCCTTGTGAAGCTTACACTCCAGAGATATTCCACGCATATGCCAGTCTATTTAAGTTAGGCTTGAGAGAAATAATACAGTGGTTAAAAGCAGTGTATTCCAGGCCCCTCGTATGGCACATGTGGAGCCTTTTCAGTAAAATGGGGAAAGATAGGAGCATCTACCTCATAGCTGTTGGGAGAATTAAAAGAGTTCATGCAAGAAAAAATGCTTATAATGGTGCAAAGCAGATAATAAGTACTCAATAAGAGCTTGTTGCTGTTTAAATATTTGGATACTATTTTTCTTTACATACGTGGTAGGATACAATGTACTCTGTTTTGTTCCCTGGCATTTTTTTTTTTTTTTTTTACTTAATATATTGGAAATTGCTCCAAATTAATGTAGAAAGAACTTTCTCTTTCTTTTTAAGGATTTCATAATATTGTATTGTGTGGCTAGATAAATTTAGTTTATTCAATCAGTCTCCTATTGGTAGGATTAAGCCAGCTCCAGTATTCTTACCGCAACTAACAAAGCTGCAGTGTACAAGAATATTTCCATGTATTTATGCAAACATAAATGTGTACCTGGAGAATAGTTTCCTGGAAGAGGATTTGTGTATTTAAGATTTTGATAAACACTGCCAAATTGCATGTCCTGGAGGTTATGCCAATTCATACTCCTATCTTCAGAGTGAATGAGAACGCCTGGTAATCCCCACTCTTTACCACTACTGAGACAAACACTACTTTGAAAAATTCTATAATATCTCATCATCATGGACATGTGATCATTTTTTTCCAAAATTTTTTGCCATTTCTAAAGTGTTATAACATCTTTGTACGTAAATCTTTGTATCTCTGATGGTTTTCTTGGGCCATCATAGGGGGAGGGAAATTCAAGGGCATCAATTTCTTTGCATGCCCATGTTCTCCCCTTTGAGTCCACTACAGAAGTATGGAGGAAACGAGTTCTCCTTCAGTAGCCTCTCTGGAGGAGGTGGGAAGAGCACAAGGTCAGCAAGGTTTAGAGAAACTGACTTTTCTGTTACAGAGAAAACAGTTACAGAGGTGTCCTAGGCTCTCACGTGTTGCCTCTGTGGGTGTTTGTTTGGGAAGTGACTTGGATAAAGTTATGCAGCTTCATCCCAGCCAAGCCCCAGCATGGCACATGCTACTCTGCTTCTGGCTCTGCCTTTATTTCATGGGAAGGACTCTTGAATTGCCAACCCACCCCAGGGAAGAAAACCGTACTTCTGGGATGATCATGGTAGCTGGCAGTGTCTTTCTGATGACTCTTTCTTCATGATCAATATCTTCATCCACAAGGATAGTTCTAAGGAGTTCAATGAAATGTGGAGAATCATTCATCTGGCAGCATCACAACCCAGATTCAGCCAAGTAACAACCCTGTCTTCCTCCTACCCCCAAAGAATTAGTTGGGGTTCTCAATCAAGGGCCACCTTTCTAAAAAGGTCAGCTCATCAGTGATCTACACCCGCTGTCCCCAAACATGCAGTCTAGGTCACTAAACTGGTCAATTCTCCCCAGGGTCCAACCCTTCTTCCTGTCCCATCAAGCCAATGTCCGACCTATAAAAAGTTCTAGGAAGCTCTAGCAAGTCTTCAGACAATTTGCATGGGTCCTAGATGTTTAATGTTAAGTTTCATTATTTATTGGAGCATTTTAACATGAGGATATAATGCTCAGCAAATTGTCACATCCTTTTCTGATTGCTACTCTTGACCCTGGATGCAGATCTAGGACAGATGGAGAGAATAAGGTGACAGGAAGGGCTCAGTACCCCAGGGCTCAGGAGGCTGTGACAGAGACCGACTTCCATCTCCGTGTCCTAGATGTCTAGCACAGGGTCTCCCACTGAAGCACTCATTAAACCATTGTTCAATGAGCGGTTGAAAGAATAAATGAAGGATGAGTATTGATAATGAAATTCAGTGTAGAGAAAAGAGTACACTATTTTTTAAAATCCATGCTGGCTTTACATTTCCACTTACTTAACAAAATCACTTATATCTATCTCAGGGGAATCCGTTACAGGTGAGATTGCTGGCGAGCTGGTAGACAGGGAGGTTACTGGGATGGACTCCATCTGTGACAGCGGGGCACTGTAGGACTTCTGTGGCCGTGCAACAAACCTGCGAAGGCACGCGGGACACAGGCATGCATCAGCTTTTGCAGATCAGTGCCCAGGTGGGCTTTCAATTTCCAAGGCCAAGCTCTAAGTCCTCGATAAGGCAGGTCTAAGAAGGTACCACGCTGCACCCTCCCTTGGACTTGCCTTCCCTTTCTCATTCTTCCAGTATTAGCTGGGGTTTCATTTCTCCTGGAAAGTTTCCTGAGCAGCCCTCCTGGTCTGAGTCTGTATGTCTCCTCTGAGTACCACAGATCCCTGGACTTCCCCCTCACACTTATTTTTCCCATCCCTGCTAGGCTGCGTGCTCACTGAGGAGTCACATCTAACACAGTGTCTACTAGCCTGCCTGGTATGGAGTAATCCCTCACGTGTGCTTATGAATAAATGAGTTACCAGGAATCCTCCTTCTGGATAACCAGTGAGCAGGGCCGGGACCAGGGTGAGGCAAGCGAGGCACTCATGGTTCTATAAGTGCAGGGTCAGTCTTTGCTCGACCTTGCCTCCTAAAATGTTCTGCCCTGTGTGCCTCCTTTGCCTTACCCTAGTCTTGGCCTTGCCAGTGAGCTAGGCCACCACTCAAGTTCTCTGAGCACAAGGACCCAAGGTGGAAACCTGTGACTGCACCAGCTGGTGCCGAAGCCCATCTGCCCGTGTTTCACTGATTATAAAGGCCTTTGCACGTCACCACTCCGGGCAAACACTCCTCTGCTTTATATCACCATAGATTAGATTTGCCTACAGTTTCATATAAATAGAGCCATCAATATGTATTCTTTCATGTCTGATTTCTTTTACTAGTGTAATGTTTTTGAGATTCATCCACGTTGCCGTGTGTTGCAGTAGTTTGGTTTTTCAGTAATAATGGGCAGTATGGTAGGGATTACCACAGTGAGTTCATCCATCCTCCAGTTGATGGACATCATCTGGCCTGTTTCCAGCTTTTGGATACTATGAATAAAGTTGTTACAAACATTCATGTAAAAGTCTTTTAGGCACATATATTTTCATTTCTCTTGGGTAAATTCCTAGGAAAGTGATTTCCAAAAATAGTTATTGGATTATGTTTGTAAGCTGGTCTGTCAGAAATATCGCTTTTAATTGATTAAATTATGATTAGGACTTTGATTGGGCCATGTCAGTAGGGCATTGAGACCCTGCCCCTTGGTGGGCGAGGACTCACAGAGAAAAGGCATGGCAAAGGACAGAGTTGGGAGTTTTGAGCTGGAGCCTGGGAAGTGAACTCACAGGAGAAGGACAGAGGAATAGAGATGGCTCTTTAGACATGGCAGAAGCCCTGGGGAGAGAGACAGAGACGTTCGCCTGATAGCCTACAGCTGGCCTTGTGGAGAGAGCACAGCAGCTGAGCTCGGTGAGAAACAGAGCCCCGGGAAGAGAGGACCCCAAGAAGCCTGAACTCTTGGCAGACATTGGCAGCCATCTTGCTCCAACACATGGCAACAGACTTTGGTGAGAGAAGTAACTTATGCTTTATGGCCTGGTGACCGTAAGCATCTACCCCAAATAAATACCCTTTATAAAAGCCAACAGATTTCTGGTATTTTGCATCAGCACCCCTTTGGCTGACTAACACCGAAGGTAATTGCTGGATTGTATGGTGGTGCATGTTTAACATTATAAGAAACTGCCAAACAATGTTTTTACACTCCCCCTATAGTATATGAGAGTTCTGGTTGGTCCACATTCTCATCCATACTTGATATTCAGTCTTTTTAATTTTATCTCTTCAAACAAATGTGTAGTGATATCACATTGTGGTATTCATTAATAGGCATATTTTTAAGGAAAGTGTTATATCTACTATAAATGAAAAAAACTAGTATTATCCAATAAATTTAGAAAAATCAGTACAATTGAAAAATAAAACAATGTTATTATTTTCTCATCTGGTGAAGGCTCTGAGCTGAGCCCTGCTTGTTCATTTTAAGAAAAGAAATTAGTTCATGTTTCTCTTGAGAAAACTCTGAGTTAGAACCATCTGTGGCTGGGCTTATTACTCTAGGGAACTGTGAGGTCTTGGACGGTATAGTATCTGGGCTGTTCCCTCTCTGCAGCCTCTACAGCAGATGGTCTTATACGCAGAGCATGAAGTCAATATGTATTGATTTTAAGTATGTATGGACAGATGGATGGATGAATTGGTTAAATAATGGATGGATTGGCTGGATAAAAATAGGTGAAGCAGAATGTAGGATAATTTAGCTATTCTGCACCCTACCTTTTACCCCCACCCCAACCTAGGTGCGAAAAGGCTCTTTTCATCTTCTTCCACGAGCTTCTGTTTGGCTTGTTCCAGACTAGATGTGCCTACTTGACTTCAGTTAGGCTGGAACCACCCATTCTAGGCAAAGGACCTATTTGGGCTGGATGCTAGAGAATCTCCTGAGAAGCTTATTAAAATACAGATTCCTGAACTTTATGCTTGCAGAAATTCTGATTCAGCAGATCTCAGGTGGGATCCAGAAGTTTAGCAGTCTTCCCAGGTGATTCTGTTGTATAGCCAGATTTAGGAACCTCCATGGGTAGGAATGGCAACATGACAGCTTAAAACTGGAGCTGATAATTAACACGGGTTTATCACTGCAGCTAGGGACAGTGAAAAGCAGCCGAGGGAAAATTCTGAGCACTTATTAAATCATCCAGGCCAGCAGGGACACCCAGAGAGACTCTGTCACATCGCTGCCCCACATGATAACACTCCCTCTTCCAACATTTGCACCCCTTGTGGTGTTGTGCTGGACGAAAAAGGCATATGGGAATATCTGCAAAGGAAAAACACAACGCTGAGATGGTTAGCATACCTGAGGAAAAACAACACCTTAGTTGATGATGATACCTGAAAAACCGGGAAGCGAGACGTCTCCTTGGAAACAGAGGAGAAGGGCAAAGCAGCCCTTACCATTGAACCACAGGAGAGAGCAAAACTTCAGTCATAATAAAGACTTTAACTTGTTACTAAAATTGAAAACCTGCTCAAAAAATTGAAATAAAACACTGGCTGAATTTTTTGGATCAGATTAATTTTACCCTAAGAAATGGGTGATTACTTTTCTGTTTTCTGACCCAAACAGGATTAGATTCAGTTATTTTTTAAAAGCGAATATGTTGGAGTTACTAATTGGACTATAGGTCACCAGAAAACACAAGGAAAGTAGAGAATGGAAAGCTGAGGGTTAATCTCTGCAGAATTGGTAAAATGGTTGTTTGTAAATCTTTGGAAATGAATAGAAATGGTGAAAGCATATCATGGTGTTTGTAACTAGCAGAGCTATTATATGGGTATGACAGTGGTTGAAAGGGAAAGTCTAAGGTCATGTTTATTACTAGAAGGAAAGATAACTGAAACATGGGATTTTATAAGATAGTAAACCTCATGTAAAACACAAATATGGCTGATATTGCGTATATAAGACTGTTTTTTTACAAAATATAAATACAAATATACTAGAAAGAAGGAAAAAGAATAGCAGCTATGTATGGCAGGGGAAGAACTGAGAGACTGAGAGGTGATGAGTTTTGATTTTTGTTTATTATTATTAGAAAAATGAAAGTGCTCCAAGAATGACTGAAGTGATGAATGCACAAAGATGTGAATTCACCAAATACCATTGATTTTACACTTTGGATGGATTTATGCTTTATTAATATGTATCAATAAAATGGATTTGCTAAAAATTAAAAAAAGAGAATGCGTGGCAAATGAGGAAAATCAACATTGCTCCAATTCCAGAGCTACCCGTATCAGAATCACTGGAGAAGCCAGAAAAGAAACACTCCCTTCAGGAGTGACAGAGTCATGGGAATGCCAGACACATACTTTCTCAGCAACCCTGCTTTGGGCTCAGCAGTTTCCTCGTCATATTTTCATTTCAACTCTTGGGTAAGTACGGATCAACACAATCCTTTGTGCTACGAATTAAAGAAATCCACCATACCTTATTTGCTGTTCTCCCTTCCCTGAAAGCAGTGTTGTACCAGAATAAAACCCCAAAGATCGGGTGTGTATTTCAGTTACTATTTCATGCTGTAGGTCAGATAACATTTGCAGATGGACTGGTGTGTGTTGAACATCTGCTGAAGTCTGTGCAGAGCAGTTGAGGTCTTGAAGAAAACAAAAATGGCAGCTGCGTAGCAGCAGACACAGTGACTCCACTGGGCCTGGCTCGTGGGAGTGCCCACTGCCGAGGGGGAAGCAGTGCTGGCTGGATAGAAAGAGCCTGCAGATGTGCTTTGTCTGGCTCATACACAGTTAAATATTTTTAGAAATGAAGGCCTGACGCAGATGCTGCTGATGCCCTGACCATATTCCCTTTGACCAGAATGATGCTCCCACCCCGGGCTGCTGGGGGTTGGCTAAGGACTCACACCTGCACCCTTCTCTGGACATCACCCTTACCTGATGGGAGCTGCTCCCCACTGAGCTGCTGCCTGGGAGGTTATGCCCTCCAGCCCCCTTGTCTCTGAGTGGGACAAATTCTGTAGTGCAACTCATGCTCCAGAGCTCTCCAAGGGATCAGGCAGTGGTTTTTCCCTGACTTTTACCTCTGCTCTATCTTACTTCCCTCACTCTCTTATAGTTTTCCTATAGAGCCCTCCTTCAATAAATGACCTGCTCAAGAATCACCATCTCAGGCTCTGCTTCTAGGGAATCATTTCAAGTCAGTTGCTAACAATTAAAATTTGAGACTGCATAAAAATCCAAACTTCTTGTTTCTTTTAAAATATCAGATAATAAGATAACACTGCCTCTATATTTCCACACAGCAATGCTCAGTTTGTCACAGCCCCCACCGCTCCATTATTTTTTTACCCGTGGCTCCCATTCACGTTATCTGTCTGGTTCCTGTAGGCATCTGAGGATAGGACACCAGGTCTACTACAAGCTCTAGGAGATTGAGGGACCTTTAAGGTAAGCAAGTTCTGTCTGCCACCCAGAAACGCTCCATCTAGCGGGAGGCAAGACATTCAAAGGCCGCAGTTAGGCAATGGTGCAAAGCACTATGCATGGGGAGGTAAGTAAGCTGGTGCTGGGGATCCTTCCCCGCAGGAGCCAGGATATGGACATTGCTGGACAAAGGGGCATCCAGCCCAGGCTTTGGCTTCATGCTTGCGGACTGTGTCTGTGATGAAGGGCGTGCAGCAGCTCCATGGTGACTGTCTCAGCCAAGGAGCCATGTCCTCCACTAGCCAGTGAATGGGTGGGGGTGGCCCAAGGCCCTTCAACTAGACTCTCACTCCTCGGACACCGAATGTTGAACAGGCAGATCCAGGAACAGAGGAAAAAAAACATCTAAAAAAGTCAGTCATCCCAGCAGCAGCACTCTGATGAGCCTGTGGATTAGTTCCTGCTAATCCTTGAGGCTGTTTTGGTTTCCTGACTGGCTCTGGGCCTGGCTGCTGGTTAAGAGCACAGGCTCGGGAGCCAGGCTGTCTGGGCATGAAGCTTAGCTCTGCCCCTGTAACCCTGGCTACTTTCCCTCTCTGTGTTCCAGTTCCCTTATCTGTCAAATGGAGATAAAACGGACCCTTACTGAATTCTTTGTGAATTTTAAGTGTGCTCCAGCCTGCAAAGTGCTTAGAGCTATTTAAAAAAAAAAAAGACATTCATTTACTGGCCCTATACACATTCATTGCATGCCTATGGTATACCAAGCACTGTGCTAGGCATTGCCATGACTCCAAGGGTGAAAGAGTCAATCCTTGCTTCAAGGAACCCAGAGTCCAGGGGTCAGAGTCAGGGACACAGAAATGGGTGTAACTCATTGCACAAGTGCCCCAACAGTGGGATATTCAGAGGACCAGATGTCCTGTGTCTGAACCCCAGTTTCCCCACTTTCACATCTGGTTGGTGTGAGGTTTAACTGATGTAAAGAATTCAGCGTGGGGCCTGGGTCACAGCGAATGCCAATGAATGTGGGCTTTTCTGGTTCTGGGGCTGGTGGGGATCACCATATCAGTGGAATTCAGAAGAGGGGAGACCCAGGCTGCCTGGGTGGGTGGGGGATGAAGAGTGGCACTTTCCAGGTGGAGAAGAGTGAGGGAAAAGTATCTGAAAAGGAAAAAGGATTGAGAGAACTTGGATTCCTTGGAGACGGATGAGTTTGTTGTAGCTGCAGGGTGAATGGAGGCGCCAGATGGAAACATGTGATGATGATGATGACGATGAAGAATATAGAAGCAATGAGTTCGGAGTCAGTGAGGCCCAGCACTGGAAGCGGGCATGACAGGAAGGGAGGAGATCAGCCACGGGGACAGGGGAGGAGCTGATCCTCCTCTTGCCACTTTGTTTTTACTGATCCAACACTCCTCTTCCTCCTGGCATTGGGCAGAGGAGGTTGCCAAGTACAAACAGCAAATATAAGGGGAATATAGGTGGCCAAGAGGTTCTGATTGTCGTGGTCCCCACTGTCATCTCCTCCATTCTCTTATTTCCACCCCTTCTTTCTAGCAAGCCACTCAGTCTTGCTCAAAGTTAGGTCAGGGAGGTGGTAATAGGGAGACAGTCTTGGGTTGTGGGGTTTCCTTCCTCCCTCCCTCCCTTTCTCTGGCTCTACACATCAAAAATTTGTGATTTGATAGGCCTCTAGCTTATATTTTTAAATGGAGCAGATTATAATCATTGCTTTAAATCATATTAAAAGTGGGCAAATTCCTGAGCTTCTCTGGGCAAACACAACGTCCCTGCCATTTCCCCCCTATTTATTGGCCTGGATCTGTGGCCTTACGCTTGCTGGTCCTCCCACATTGGGAAGCAAATGACAGATGGAAACAGATGGGGCTGGCTCACTGCCTTCCCTACCAGCACATTCTCGCTCTGCCACATGAGAAGGAGAAGCAAATTATGGACACATACCCGTCATGGAAAAAAGCCTGCCTTAACTCTCTGACATTATTCTGTTCCAAAATGCTTCCAACTGGCCACCTGTGCTAAGGTGGAAGTTGGTGAGAGATAACTGAGGTAGCTGAAATTCAAATTACTCAGACCTTAGGGGAAAAGAGCCATATTTTATAAGGTTCTACAAAGGAGTTGAAACTGGAGCTTCTGGAACAGTGGTTCTCTCTATGGGGTGCCCATTGGAATCACCTGTTGGACTTCAAGAACTATAGAAAAGTGGGTCCTAACTGCTGAGATTCTGATTCTGATGAGACTCAGGATACTAAGAAGTTCCCAATGTGACCCTAATGTGCACCCAAGACCGAGAAGCACCGACCTAGATGATGGTGGTAAAACAAGCAAGAGTCCTAATTAAATAACTTCAGCCAACACGAATCCATCACTTATTCTCCACTAGGTCCTGTGCTAAGCACCTTATAAGCTCTGCCTCATTTAATTTTCACAACAGCTCGATGAGGTAGGTACTGAGTTTTGATTATCTTCAGAAGATAAAACTGAGAGCTAAATTAGCTGACTCCAAAGCTCATGTCTTAACTTTGCTGGTGATTCTACCCCATCAATAGGTGGGAGCTTCTCCTTGGTCCCTCCCTGCACACCATGCCCATGACAGTGACTCACAGAGCAACCCTTTTCATTCTAAAAATAATTGGAACCTACAACATAAGGAACACACAAAGCCTAGGACCTTTCATTTTTCTCCGAAGAAGAGGGACCCATCCCAGTTGTAATCTAGAGAAGGAAAAACAAGACTATCTACTTCGTCCTTGTAGTGACTACCCAGAAGGAGTTTTGCTGCTAGGTGACCAAAATCAGCCTTAGAGCTCTCCAGAGCGATTTCTGTGCAGAATGGCCATTTCTAGAAAGGCTCCAGAAGGTGTCCCCACTGCTACAGGCTCTCAGGCTGCAGAGCGGGTGGCTGTGAAATCTCTCTTCCAGGCATCTTCAAAGCTCTTTAGAAACACTTTCAAAACGGGATGGTTTTTTAAGTCATTTCCTTTAATGTTTGGCTTTCAGTCTATGTAGCTAGCTTTGGGGGTTTTAATTAATATGAACATGTAGATAAATCAAATGAAATCTTTTTTAAGATTCAGATCTCTAAATGAACCAAGCAGGCATAACCCCACCTCTGGTTCTGACATGCACTGATACTCCTCACTGAGTTCTGCAGAAGCCAGCTTAGCTCACACTCAGTCTCTAACATCAGACCTTCCACTGATATCGGAGACACTGGGGAAATGCCTTAAAAAGAATGCTTCTATAATCAGGTTCCTACATTCTTCTATAATAACATAAAACAGGACAAAAACGTTTATAACCCTCAAAACAGAAATAAAGGAAAACAGCAGGGTCTCACCCCCAACTCATTTATCTACAGGGTAACAGGTACGTGGTGTTTCAAGTCACTACATTTATGGCAACTTGGTGATGGCAGAAAACTAATATAACAACAACAACAACTGACATGCATTGAGAGGATTCTGTGTTCTGAGCACTCTGCAAGAGTCCGGGGTGGTCAGTGCCCAGAAGCGTGACGGGGAGAATGAATACAAGGTTCCTCCTGCGAGTTGAAAGGAAAGTCAGAGTTGGGTGAGGAGCAGCTGCTATCTTTCAAGTTCAGTGTGCTTAAGTGCAGGAATTCCCTTCAACGTGGCTTTGTGACCCGACAATGTGAAGCTTAACTAGTAACTAGGGACTGACTCACTTAGCCCTATGGTTCTCCTGAGGGAGCCCAGGAGCTGATGGGGATGGGGTGGGAAAAGGAAGGAGGGCTCACCCAGCACCTCTGCTTTTAGGGAGTTTACATTAAAGTCAAGAGCTCACTGGGAAAAATGGTTCTGCTGTAAAGAGTTTGAAAACCACTGTGTTAAATGATATGTGTGTGAATAAATTATATTTATTTAAAATATTTGCTCTATAGCAAATCTTATCAATTTCTGTAATATATAATATGTAAAAATATATTTAGATTTAAATATTATACTATTTCTTAAAGTATAATATAATTATATACTCCACATATTTCAAGTCTACTTAAATAAATGCTATTCTTTCTCAAGAAGCCAAATGAAACCCAAAATCTTGTGCCTCTCCCCTCAGTCAGCCTTGCCTGAGGAATTTAGCAAGTGTTGCTACTTCCTCGATGGAATAATGTCCCCAAAGGACTCAGTTCCTATGACATGGGGCTAAACCTGGGTTTCCAAATGTCTAAGGACAGTGTCAGAGACTTCGCCCTCCTGAATGGAAGCAGGATGGCTTCTCCTGGGGCTCCTTCCTTCCTCCATTTTAAGGATGAACAATTGAAAGCTAGTGATGAACCTCGGGGCAAAGTCCTCAGTACTGCAGACCCCGAGGAGAGGGGCAGGCCCACAGTGACAGTCTACACAGGGCACTGCTCCCGCCACTGACTCCTTGGCCCTCCTGTGATAGGGCTGCAGTCCCAGAAGGGGTCAGAGAGCAGAGACGACCAAGAGGCCCATCTGCAGCCAACATGCTCTCTGGGAGTCTTGCTTTAGGGTTTGAACTGAAGGGACAACTGAGGTTCCAGGCTTCTCTGGGGCCCAGCCGGGCCAAGGCAAATCCTGGCTTTCACGGCCAGTTCCGGATGGGATCCATCACTAAAGTACCCCGTGGGGCACCACCTTGGGCTGGGAGGCTCTCTGCCCCTTGCAGGGCGGGAGCCTCTCTCCCCGCTTGGCCCCGCCACCCGGGCCTCCAGGGGCCGCTGGCTTCTCTTCACCCTGATGGGCGCCATTAGTATTCCACCCCAGGGGTCCTGCAGACGTTCTGGCCAGAGTTCTTCCCTGTGTGGTATTGGGAATGCTGGGAAGTAGAGGGCAAAGTTCCAAAGTATGGAATGAAGAGTTGTTTTTTGTTTGTGTTCTATGAGCCTCTCTTTTTTTCATTTAGCTTATAAACTCTTGCTTCCTTTCTTTTAGTCCATTTTTATCTACTGCTCATTCTGGATCTTTCTCTGTTCCTCCCTTTTTGTAAAACCAGGATAATAGTGTTTCCTGAGTACGTGCTGTGTAAACAGGGGAGACAAAACCAAGCGGCCCTGTGAACGCCTGGTCCAGAGTGAGCGCTTGCGCATCGGAGCGGGCCTCGCGCTCCGGGAGCAGGTTGCAGACTTGTCTCTGCCGGTTTACCGCGCGCACGGACAGGGAGGACGCTCGTTCATCTTGGTGTTCCCCACAGCACCAGGCAAAACATTTTAGACAGAGTATTCCCCAAAGGTTCACTTAAATGAAAAATGGAAACGCGGTAGTGTAATATGCAGAAAAGTGTGCGTTGACAAATCAGCAGAGAGAGTGGTCAAGGCGGGGCTTTGCAGCTGGCAGGGAGCTGGACTCCGGGTCCTTGGTGTGGGCTCAGGCTTCTTCAAGGAAGGCTATGAATCCTTGTTTGCCAGGGTCGCTGTGAGAAGGACATGATCTCAGATGTGCAGCAGGCGTGGAATCATGCCTGGCAGCCGATAAGCACTCAATTTTAGTTACTGCTGCTGGTCAGCACTGCAGAACCCTCCTCTCCTCGCTCCCAGTGGTATCTCTTTATGGAAGCTTTGGCCTTACACAGCTGTCTAAGGAAATACTTCCTACTTGAGACATTTTCTCTGTGCTCCAGAAAACTGCTAAAGAGTTTTTTTTCCCCATAGTAAGGATGTGAATTTTTTCATACTGTATTGGTGGTGTTACCCTAAAGCTTCAAAAACAGAGGCAGAGTCCTTTATATGAAAGATCAAACACTGCAGAAGCAGAGAATGTGAAAGGGCCTGCTGAGCTGCTGCTCAGGGCTCCATAGCGACAGCCCAGTGTGGGAACGGGTGGAAAAAGTCTCACTGAGAGTTGCTTTTTCACAAGCGTCTGCAGGATATTCAGCTTAGCACATCTCTGGGACACCAATAAGGTAGGCTTTTGACCCCCAAATATGCTCCCAAGCAGCTGGCAACTAATTTTATAATTATATGTCCATGCCTTTGGCCCAAGACTAGCAAGGGAAATACAGTGGGGCTTACCAGTCATTAGAGTGGGCATCTGTGCTCTTTGCTGCCTGGCTTGCATGCTCCCTTTCTTTAGTCAGGTGCCTTCCATTTCCTTCTGGAAACTAGCCTGTCTCTTATTTTCAGATCATTGGGTGGGCATAATTCAGGGATTGACAGAGCAGGCAACCGGAGCCAATGAGTTTCAGCAAAACATTTGCCAGGACTTCTAGGAAAGAGCCTCTATACCTCTTTACCCTGGACTTGAACCTGGCATATGGAGAGCTGGAGACAATGGAGCCACTCTAACGATCTTGCAACCATGTGTGCAGAACCTGACTGAAGTTGGAGCCAACATAGCTGAGGGCAGAACCAAGAGATGGTGGGCAGATACAAAGCACAGGTGACATGGTCTGAGTCCTGGATCAAACTGTGCCTGAAGCCTATCCCTAGACTTTTTAGTTAGGTAAACCTATATATTCTATTTTTTTTTTCAGAGTCAGGGTTACTATTGCTTACAACTAACAGGGTCCTTATGATATTATCATTAATAGTGGATCCATTTTTAAAAGCCAATTTGTATTGGTAGAGAGTGGAAAGAATATGAGAACTCCAGATGCTGGGAGACTTGGGGGTGTGATAGGTTGAATGATGGCCTCTCAAGATGTCCACATCCTAATCCCCAGAAGCTGTGAATGTTATTTCACATTGCAAAAGACACATACATATGTGATTAAGTTAAGGATCTTGAGGTGGCGCAATTGTCCTGGATTATCTGATGAACCCAATGAGGCAATCACAAGTGTCCTTTTAAGAGGGATGCAGAGGGAGATGCTGTTACAGAGAAGTGAGAAGGTGGCTGTGACATCCTCAGCAGAGAGAGAGAGAAGATGCTATGCTATGGGCTTCGATGACAAAGGAAGAGGCCATGAGCCCAGGAATGCAGTTCTAGAAGTTGGAAAATGTAGGAAAAGGATTCTCCCCTAGAGCCTCTGGGGGGAGTGGAGGGAGCTGGCACCTTGGTTTTTTCTCAGTGAAACTGATTTCAGACTTCTGGCCTCCAGAAACTGTAAGAGAATACATAAATTTGCATTGTTTGAAGCCACTCAGATTGTGATAACTTGTTACAGCAATTATAGGAAACTAATACAGGAGGAGGGCTAGTCCTCACTCCCACTTTGGGCTGTGAAATCTGTTACCCTGACAAACTTGGTTCAGGCACAATGAGGGGTAGAGTTAGGGAAGAAAGGGGGCTGGGGGACATCAAAACTTGGACTCGACATTTTGCCTAAGGTGAGTTGTGATGCTTTATTCTGCTTGCGCGTTGACCCGTTGAGCTCCCTCACCTCAACTGCTTTCCCTCTAACCCCAGGGCCCCAAATGTTTGCTGTTGTCTCCTATCCAAACTGTTCTCTGGGAAGTAAAAGAAGGAAGAAATCATGAGCATGGAAGTTTCATGGGTTCCAAGGGGTGCTGGGCCAGTGAGGAAGAGGGAGGGGTATTTCTGGAGGGGACGAAAGCTGAGGCCAGCAAGGGGCACCCGCAGCCCTCAGACCCCACTGGGTTCTCCCCGGATTCTGAAATGGCCAAGGTCTAATTTGAGAGGGAAAGATCTCAAAGCCGCCTCTGGGCTGCTGCTTCTCAAACATGCTGAGTATTAGTGTTACCATGGTGCCACGGTGCCACTTCCCTCTATTTTCCTAATGAAGAAATGGTCATGACAGGAAGCATTTCCTGAGCACGTCTTATGTGCCTAGGCACAGGCTCAGCTCTACAGGCATGCACTAATTCACCACAGCCCGAGGTGGAAGGCGTTGTTCCCAGCCGCGTTTCATAACAGGAAGCCGAGGCACAGGGATGCTCAGCCACTGGCCCAGGTCACGTGGGGGCAGGCGGCCGAGCCGAAGCCTGGCTCAATTGGCCATGCTCTTCACCAGCACCCTGACCTGCCTGGGGACAGCTGCCCCCATGGGACACAATAAAGCCATTTTCAATAAATAAATAAATAAATAAATAAAGTCATTTTTATTTTGATGGAAAAATAATCACATGTCTCCTACATATTTTTATTTTCTTGGTTGGGCCCTTGGGCAAAGCAAGGGGCTGCACCTACCCATGTGCTCTGGGATTGCCTGGCTGCATGGAGGAGTGGTGGGGAGGACAGAGAAACTGCCATGGCCTGTACAGTGTTTGCCTAAGACTGGACTGTAGCCTCGCTGACTGTGGCCTGTTTTAAGAAAAGGATTTTCTATCCTTTATCAGAAGGCAAAGGAGTCTGGGTCCATCCTCTTGGTGCCCAAGGGCCCCATCTTCCAATATTTTAGGGTTCTGGGGAAGGCTTCTCTTGCCAGCCCTTGGTACAAAGGGATGGAGGAGAGGAAGGAACACTCAGAGAACCTAAAAACAGTCACCAGCGATGGCATGCTGATCATGTCCAGACATATTTCATTTAATCCTCACAACTCCGTTAGGTTTACGCATTATCCCCATTTTATAGGTGAGTAAATCTGGGCCACAGGGTGATGGCTTGAAGGACAGAGCTCGGGTTCGAATCAGCTATGCCTGATGCCCCAGCCCAGGACCTCAACTGCCGTTAGTATACTACAACTTAGAAAAGTTCCACTTTTGAAACAATGGGAATTGAGGGGTGATGTTGAGAGCTTCGCAGCCCTGAGCCAGCATAGCCAGCACCTGCTTTTTGACCCTGATGGTTAGATCTCTAGTCTGGCCTCTTAAAAGTAGAGGCTGATTCAAGTACAGGTGTTTCCTCATGTTTTCGTTTGTAGAGATGCCATGAAACATCCTATTCTTATCAAACTGAGTGTCAGACCACAGCGAGACAGACTTACTGAAGGGACACCCAGCTATTATGCTTTGTCCCAGTTTCCCCATTAAACATACATGTGTGGTGGGGATAGACCGTCATTTATTGAAGTCAGTCTAGAACCCTGTCATGGACATGAACGTGCGTGCATGCATGACGAGTAGAGTTTCTAAGGCAATGACTGACTCTTCCTCTTATTGACGGCTTATTTAGCAGGCTTGTCCAGTTTACTTCTTTCTTTGTACTTAAAATATGGCATGAGGGCCAACTTGGAAAAAACGTGTGCTTAAATGAGAGAGGTGCTTTAAATGTATGAGTCAGACTTGCCTACAAAATGACACACACACACAGGTGCATGCACGTACACACATCCACATGCACGCACACGTGTGCACACATGACAGATGCGTGTGTGTTTTGTGCCAGGCAAGAATGTTGGCAATTTGCAGACATCCTCATACCCTGCTGATAAAAGGGGAAAAAACCTCTGTCCCTCTATTTTTCTTTTACTAACTGTAGGGCTTAGAAGAATTCTAATTGGAAAAGAAAGCTTAGTGTTGATACATCTGGCAAAAGTGACCTTTAGCCAATGACTGGTTATGTTTTCCTGACGGCCCACAGGAGAGAGCCTGTCGGGAGGGCAGGTGGCATTTTTTTTTTACCTTCTATGAAATGTGTACCTACCTATCCAAGATGACATTTATGCCTTGAAGTTTTCCATTTGACAGGTGCCAGGGAACTGACAGAAAAGAATCTTAAACCAGTTATGAAACGATTCCCCACTTGCTACAAATACCCAGCATTTTTAAACAAAAATACTTTTTGAGAATCTACTCTGTGCCAAGGACTTTGTGAGGCTCTGGGGATCCACAGGAGACAGGGCACATGGTTGCTGGCCTCATAGGGGTTAAGAGATGGCTGGGAAGATAGACACTGAGCCACAATGACAAGTGTGATGAGTCACCAAAGAGATGGGGCAACTAATGCCCACGGTGGAGGTTCTTGCCTAAAGGAGGGCTTCTCCAGGGAAGGACATGTAAGCTGAGACTTGAAGAGGGAGCAGGAATTAGCAAGGCAAGGAGTGGGGAAAAGCAGAGGGAGCAGGTGGGCAAGAAAGGCTGTGGACAGGGAAGAGAAGCACGTGAACGGAAAGGAGGCCCGTGGGGCAGGGGAGAGACTGGAAGGGAACGCAGGAGCAGGGCTGCTGAGCTTTGCAGAGCATAGCAAGTGCTCCTACTTTACCCTAAGAACCCTGGGGAGTTTGTGAACCAGCTAATGGGCGAGTGTGTGAGTGGAAGCAGACAGCCCCATCAGAGGCTGTCACAATGGTCCAGGCAAGAGACAACGGCGGCTCGGACGACGGTAACAGCAGTGGAGATGGCCATGAGATGTTTTTACCAGGAAGAAAGGGGAGAACCTGGTGATAGATTTGATGGGTAGGGGTGAGGAGAAGGAATCCAGATGCCTCCCAGGAGGACTGTGGTGCCATTTCCTGGAAGAGGGAGCCCTAGAGGAGAGACAGGGAGAGGCAAGGGAGGTGACGAAGTCAGTGTGAGGCATGTTGGATACAAATCACCTGGGAGATATCCAAGAAGAGACATCAAGAAGGCAATGGACCTGGAACTCAGCCGAGGGATTTAGGCCAAGATATATATTTGGAAGCCTCAGCAACAGAGGCCACCGGAAGCTACGGGGGTGAGTGCAACGGCTAGGAAAAGAGGGCCTAAGGTGGAAACAGCAGAGCTGTTGCTGGCTGAGAGCTGAGAGGGAGTGTTCAAGAGGATGAGAGCACAAGCAGGAGGGTATGGCATTAGGCAAGCCAAGAAAGGCACGTGTTTCAAGAAGCAGGGGCTGGCCGCAGCTGCTGAGTGCTGAGCTTTCTTTCTTAAAAATCTGACTCCTTTACTCTCTTGAGTACAAATCTCACCATTGCCTCCAAGAAAGAATCTAATTCCTTGTCATGGAATAGCAGGCCTCTCACACACTACTTCCAATGTAGCTCTTCAGACTCATCTCCCATAACCTCTCTTACCCCAGTGAAGTCTAGTTCTAGCCATGCTATGGTACTCTCTGCTGGCTCTGTGGTAGGTGTGTGTAATTTGTCTCTCATGCATCAGTTTTTGTCTGGAATCTACCCCACCCCTACCCCTTTCAGTTCATGTGGTTCTGAGGTTACCATCCATAGACCTTGGTGTGGGGGCATGCAGTCAGGCCAAAACTAATCAGTGCCTCACCCTTCCCTGACAGTGACCGATTAGTATGGGGAAAAGCAATAAGAGTGACTTTAATGGGAGTTGTGGAACAAAGGCTTGTGATTTTTTTCAGTGGACTGGAGTCTGGAAGGATATGGCCCCAGGAGCACTGGCAGCCATTTGGTGAGAATGAGGCCAACACATGAAAGTGAGCAGACATTGTTTGAGGTCTTGTGTTAAGCCAGGCTGAAAGCCAGAATTAATCTGGACTTTCTAGTTGTGGGAATAAATGAATTTCCTTTCCTTTGATTTTAATTTTTGCTTAGGATCAGGTTTCCTGTTATTTGCAATAGAATGAATCCTAACTAATATAGACATGCAATTCCCATTGCTCAGCATGTTTCTCTGCTTCTCTGTCTGGAACACTGAACTGTGACTTCTCGGTCAAGCCTTACCCAACTCCTCTGGGCTCAGTCACGGCCCCCTGCTCCTCCTCAGGGCCCAGCCTTCCTGCGTGCCCACCGTGAGTTACATGTCGGCTTCGCTTACTAGGCTGACGGTCCTCAGGGAAGGCATCATGTCTTGCTAACTTTTATATTCCTGATGCTTCACACATTATCTGGTGCATAAGAGTCACTTGTTAAATGTTCCCTCAATGACTCTCTGACTGACTGAATGAATGAATAAATGAATTACAAGCAAAGGGGGAAATATTGTTTCTATATTTAGCTGTGGGAACAGCCTAAATATCACCAT
>JAQZBX010023855.1:0-30554 GCA_029593785.1 Cabassous unicinctus
AAAAAAAAAAAAAGAAATGTACCACTATCTATTTCTCCTTTCATTTTTTCAACATTTCTTCATATATTTTGGATATTTTATGAATATATAGAGAGAATTCCTCATTTTTATATATATTTAATTGTTGACTTTGTCTATATTTGGCCCATTTATCAGTATATATTGTTTTTCTTTGTCCTAGGCAGCAGTTTTATTTTTATTATACCTTTTATGGTTTACAGAAAAATCATGTAGAATGAACAGAGTTCCTGTATAACCCCTTCACACACACATAGTTTTCCATATCTTTATTATTTTATTTTAGAATTGTTACTTTGTTACAATTCATGAACAAAGATTGTTATTATTATAGGGTTAACTATACTCTATATACATGTAAAATGGAAAATAACAAGTTTTGAGAGGATGCACAGTAAGAGTAATTTTCATTCATTGCTGTTGGCAATGTAAAATGATGCAGCCAATGTGGAAGACAGTTTGGCCATGCCTCAGAATGGTAATTATAGAACTATCATGTGCCTGGAAAACCAACTACAAGGTATATACCCTAAAGAATTAAAACAGTGGCTCAAATATTTTCACACTGGCATTTAGAGGGGCAAGAATCACAGTTTACAAAAGACAGAAGCAACTTGTGTCCATCAACAAATGAATGGACAAATAAAATATGGTTATATACAGACAATAGAAAGTTTTACAACATTAAAAAAAGAATGAAGTTCTGATATGCAAAACAGGGATGATACAAAGGTATCATTTTGCATGAAATAAGTTATACTCAACAAATATTGTGTGATCTCATTGATATGAAATAATTATATTCAAAACACTTACAGAGGGGAGAGTTTTACCTCAAGTGATTGAGTGCCTTCTTCCCATATACAAGGTGCTGAGTTCAATCTTCACTACCTTCTAAAAACAAAACAAACAAAAACACAAACTTTCTTTGGGGAGCAGATGTAGCTCTGTGGTTGAACATCCATTTCCCAAATACACTTTCCTGGGCCCAATCCCTGGTACCTTCTACAAAAAACACTCAAAGTCAGAACCTGTAATATAGGTTGCCAGGGTATGGGGTGGTGATAGAGAATAGGAAATTAATATATAAAATGGGTGGAATTTCAGTGCACATACATCCTGCACCATGGCCCCTACTGGTAATAAATAAAATTGTATGCCACCCATCCCAACAAATTGTGGCCATCAAAGTTGGGAGAGTGATGGACCATGTACCACCAGAGCTTCCATCTCTTTGATTTGTCCAGTAGCAGCAATACTGCCTTTCAGGTGGAGAAAATGACCTTATACACCTCTTAAAAGAGCTATCTGTGGCTGTTCTCATTTTTGCCTACAATGGTTGGCTTTGGCCAATGGAAAAGGCATGTTCAGTATCAGGTTAAACATAGACTACTGTCACTTGAATGCAGAAAATGCACACTTTGGCCCCTGTCCTCCCAGACTTTATGAAGTGCCTGGAAATTATGACCTTCATTGATGTTTGGTCTGCAATTTTTGAGCTGGGGAATGCCTTTTTTTTGCCATCCCACTCTGAGAAGAGGACCAAGATCAAGTTGTTTTACAATGGCAAGGTCTACAACATACCTTCACCGTACTGCCACATGTGTATATGAACTCACCCACTATCTGTCCCAATGTGCCAGACAATATTTGAATAAGCTACCCCTCCCCAATGAACAGAGAGTGTTCCCTTATATTGTTGACATCATGTTAGTGGGCCAGTGCAAGGAACAAACTGCCCAGTGATTGCATGTATTGCTAACTTGGCTTCAACAATCCAATTGGGCCATAAATTCCAAGATACAAGGCCCTGCCCAGTAATTCATATTCTTAAGTAATATATGGGCCAGAGTCCAGCACTGGATTCCTAAACTGATATAGGACAGATTATTCCTCCTAAAGTCACTCCCCTCCAAAAAAGGAAGCCCAGCAATTTTTAGGCTATTTTTGTATTGTTGCCAGCATATTCTATATCTTGATATCTTGGTTTCTACCTGGCACCTCTAATTGGGTCATATTGGGCCATGCTGAAATAAGAGCCTTAAGAATTTTTTTTAGGTACTGGGGCCAGGGATTGACACTGGGACCTCAGAAATGGGTAGCTGATACTTGACTCCCCTGAGTTGTTTTTTTCATTTGTTTGCTTGTTTTATTTTTTAAGAGGCACTGGGCATTGAACTGGGGACCTCTCATGTGGAAAGTGTGGGTGCTCAATCACTTGAGCAAAATCCATTCCCCAGGATTTTAGATTAGAATGTTCTGTAGATGAAGTGTATGGATTCCTAGAAACACTAATAAGCTACATTGAAGACCTAGAAGACCACCAAAACCAATCACAAGCAATGAGATCAAATCAGTCATTAAAAATCTTCTAACAGAAAAAATCCAGGACCATATGGGTTCACAGGTAAATTCTACTAAACACTTTGTGAATAATTAAAACCCATCCTTTTTATCTCTTCAAAAAATTGAAGAGGAGAGAAAATTACCCAATGCATTTTCTGAACCCAACATCACCCTAATACCAAAGCCAGATAAAGATACTAAAAGAAAAGAAAATTACAAAACAATCCCTCTAATGAACATAGATGTAAAACTTTTCAACTAAATACTTGCAAATCAAATCCAACAGCATATAAAACAATTATACATCATGATCATGTGGGTGCTATTCCTGGTATGTGCAAGTGTGGCACAACTTAAGAAAATCAATTAATGTATCACATTAACAAACTGAAGTGAAAAAATTACATGATTATCCCAATTCAAGCAGAAAAGGTATTTGACAAAATCCAGCATCCTTTATTCATAAAAGTACTTCAAAAGATAGACATGGAAAGAAAGTCTCTCAATATAATAAAAGACATATATGAAAATCCCACAGCCAACATCATACTCAATGGAGAGAGGTGGAAATCTTTCCCTCTGAGATCAGGAACAAGACAAGGATGCCCACTGCCAACTCTGTTATTCAACATTGTGCAAGACATACTCTCTAGAGAAATTAGGCAGAACAAAAAATAAAAGTCATCCAAATAGGAAAAGAGGAAGTAAATCTCTCACTATATGCAGATAACTTGATTTTATATGTAGAAAATCCTGAAATATCTGCAACAAAGCTACTTGAGCTTTGAAATGAGTTCAGCAAAGTGGCATGATACAAGATCAACATGCAAATATCAGTAGTATTTCTACACTCTAATGATGATCAAGTTAAGGAGGAAATCAAGACAAAAATTTGATTTACAATAGCAACAAAAAGACCCAAATATCTAGGGATTAATTTAAGCAGGAATGTAAAGGATTTGTATTCAGAAAACTACAAAACACTGCTAAAAGAAATTTAAAAAGACCTAAACAAATGGATGGACATTCTGTGTTCATGGATTGGAATACTAAAAATCATGAATATGTCAATTCTAATAAATTGATTTATAGATTCAATGCAATGTCAGTCAAAATTCCAACAATATATTCTACAGAAATTAAAAAGTCAATTACTAAATTTATTTGAAGGGAAAGGGATCCTGAATAGCCAAAAAATATCCTAACAAAGAAGAGCAAAGTCAGAGGACTCATGCTTCCTGATCTTGCAGTGTAATATAAACCTACAGTGGTAAACACAGCATGGCACTGGCAAAAATATAAATACATTGATCCATAGAATTGAACTGAGATTTCAGAAATAGGCCCCCACCTCTCTGGTCAACTGATTTTTGATATGTCTACCAAGTCCATTTTTCTGGGACAGAACAGTCTCTTCAATAAATTGTGCTGGAAGAACTGGATAACCATAACCAAAAGGATGAAAGTGGACCCCTACTTCATTCCGTATACAAGAATCACCAAAAATGGATCAGCAGCATAAACATAAAGGTCAGGACTATAAAACTCCTGGAAGATAACATAGGGAAATCTCTACAAGACCTTGTAGTTGATGGAGGTCTCTTAAACATTATACCCAAACCATGAACAAGAAAAGAAAACATAGATAAATGGGACCTCCTCAAAATAGAAGACCTCTGTACCACAAAGAACTTTGTGAAGAGGATAAAAAGTCATCCTACACAATGGGAAAAAATATTTGGCAAACACACATCTGACAAGGGTCTCATATCTGTAATATATAAAGAGATCCTTCAACTCAACAATAAAAAGTCAAATGTTTGATTAAAAAATGGGCAAAAGGCCTGCATAGACATTTTTATAAAGAAGAAATACAAATGGTGAAAAAACATGAAAAAAATGTTTACATTTGGCCATTAGGGAAATGCAAATCAAAGCTACAATGAGATATCATTTCACACTTATTAGAATGGTCACTATTAACAAAACAGAAAACTATAAGTGTTGGAGAAGCTCTGGAAAGATAGGGATGCTTATTCACTGTTGGTGGGAATGTAGGGAATGTAGAATGGTGCAATCACTGTGGAAGTCAGTTTGGTGGTTCCTAAGGAAGTTAGATATAGACTTACCATGTGACTCAGCAATACCATTTGTAGGTATATGTCCCAAAAAACTAAGAACAGTGGCATGAACAGAGATCTCCACAATGATGTTCATAGTGTCAAAAGATCCACAATTGCCAAAAGATGGTAACAGCTGAGGTGTCCATGAACGTGCAAATGGATAAACATTGGTATATGCACACAATGGAATATTATTCAGTGGTAAGAAGAAATGAAGTCATGAAGTATGTGACATCATGGATGAGCCTGGAGGACATTTTTTTGAGGGAAGCAAGCCAGGCACAAAAAGACTAATATATGATTTCACTATTATGAATAAATATAATGAACAAATTCATGGATTAATAGCTGGAATATGCCACCAGAAAAAATAATGTGGTTAAAGAATGGAAAGTTGAGATTTAATCTGTGCAGAATTGGTAGAAAGTTGATTGTAAATGTTTGGAAATGACTACAAATGGTGAAACCACATCATGGGATTTGTAATTAGCAGGACTAATATATGGGAAAGACAGTGATTGTTTTGTGTTGTTGTTTTTTTAAATTCAGAGTAATGAAAATGCTCTCACATTGATTGAAATGATGAATGCACAATTCAGGGATTATTCCAAATGCCATTGTCTGTACACCTTCAATAATTTATATGGTTTATGAACAAAATAATATAGGGTGAGTTGGGGAAAAATACACCAAAATTAAGATACAGACTAATTGTAGTAATTCTTTGATGATGCTCTTTCATAACTTCTCACAAATGTTTCACAATAATGCAAGTTATTTCTTGTGTGATGATGTATGGAAGCCCTGTATGATGCTATGCATGTTTGTTTTGTAAGTTCAAGACTTTTACTATACACTTAGTGCTTTTGTATGTAGGTGTATGAATGAAATACTTCAATAAATTGTTTTTATCTGAAAATTGAAAAATATAGATATATAGATAGATACATATGTTAGATAGATGGTACATAGATAGATAAATGATAGATAGAGAGAGAGAGATAAAGATGATATTAAAATTTTGAGGACCTCACCCATTGAGGCTAGGTGATTGATATTCTCCAGCATCACTTCTCTGAACAAATTTCTCTCAGTTGCATCTAGCTGGACCAATTCTTCCTGAATTAAGTCTACAGCCACATCATTGAAGGTGATTCACTCCTTAAAAATCACAGACTTGAGTTCACCCAGGGCCAATTTTGCCAATGTCATGAATGTGGTCTCAAACTGAAAGCATTTTGGAAGCAGAGACTGTTTATATAAATTTCAAAATATGTTTGGGATTCCAATCAGATCATTCTCAATGCTGAACATTCAAATACACTCACAGACACATACATGCTCTGAATACATACGATTCCATTATAAAAGAATAGCACATGACATGTAGTGTGATATACAACTAGATATTTCCCAACAAAATTGTAATTAAAACTTCTTGCTGCTGATTTTAACATTTTCTCTTGGGAATTCATAACTAAAACACTCATTTACACTAATTTTAAGTAAATCTACAGACTCAACATAAAGCAAGAAATATCCATGTTATTTCAATTTTAAATAATGAGAATGGGTAGATTTTTCCGCTTTATAGATGACCTCATTTTTCTCTCATTGATAAAATTGTTTAACAATATGTTATGCATTTTGACAAATCCAATCAGTTAATGTGTGAAGTGCTTTCAATCTAAATTCAATTCACAGGAATAATATTCATTAAAATGAGAGGGGACTTTGAAGTAAATATCCAGAATTCTGTAGAGCTGTAAAGAGTTCATAGAGAGCTCAGGATCAGTAAGTTTTGCCTCCCTCAACTATACATAACTAGGTGCTCAAAATCATATCAGGTGCATAATGTTCAGGATCACAAGCTAGGGACTTGTGAGATGGTTGTACTGAAAGACGGTCTTAGCCTGACCATTCCTGTGGAAGAAGACCTCCCATTCACAATTTTTTCTAAATTCTATGAACACCAGTTTCAATTGTCTCTCTTGTATCTTCAATTCATTTGTCTGTTAAAGATTAAAAGAAGCCCCTTCATTGTTGGTGGTCTCTCCATATCTTCAAAAATTTTCACATAGACATAATTTTTGTTCTACTTTTATACATCTACTGAATGCACACTGCCATTAAAGCAAAATACTTCCTATACATTGCATCTACTAATAAAATTTTTAAAAGTTGATTTATAATGATTAAAGTTGGGCAATTGGGGCCAATAGTGTAAGGAGAATATTAGATTCATTTTTGAATATTTCAAAATTTGCAAATATATTCCATAAAAACATTTAGAAAATCAAAATTGGGGAAATAAATAAATGATTCCTCATTTCCTTTTATTTACAAATCTTCTTTTCTGCTTCTGGCAATGATGCACAGACATTCACACCATTAGCTTTAACATTGGATTGAGACTGAGAGTTCTGGGAAGATGGGATCAGAGTAGACAGGAAGGGACCAACTCCTCACAAAAAAAATGAAGAAAGTGCCTAAATGTGTCCAATAGACCTACTTTGGGGATCAGCAGGCAAGGACAGTGGTGTGCAAACCCCAGGAGGTAAGAGATACTGAGAAAAAGAACCTGAAACAACAAACATGAGTCACTAAGCCCTTACAGTGGACAGGAATGACAGCTACCCCCACACTCAAAACATTAAATCTGGATAAAACACCTGGATCATTGCAGGCAAATGAGAGACTAACAGACACCTTCTTCCCTGTCAGCTGTTACAGGGAGGAAGGAGGAAGAAAATGGTTTCTCTTCAGTGAATTCAGCCCAAAATGCCCACTTTGAATCTCAGCTCTGGCCAGACAAGGAACTTGGGAAATAGGAGGTTGAAACAAACACCTCTGTGGAAACATATGCTATCAAGTGCCACCTGCTTGCTGGACAGGAAACTGCAAGGATAAAACCTGCTTTTAGTTCTTTCTTTAGCCCTAAATCCTGGGGGAAAGTCTTTGCCCCTTTAGTGAGTACCTGGCCTGATTTTGATAACTTAAGCTGGGCTAATTAAAAAACTCAGAGTAAGTTGAAACAAAAATCAAAAAAAGAGCTGTGAAAATAAAACACTAGGCAAGAGAGAGAAGTTAACCATCAGAAAAAAATTCACCAACATATTCAGATGACTAGACATCAGGAAAAAATTACAAGTCATACTAAGAAACAGGAAGTGATGGCCCAGCCAAAGAAACAAACAAAACATCCTGAAGTCATATAGCATTTAAGACAACAACTCAATGATAAACATAAATCCCCTTAATCAATGCAAAGCATTGAACAAAAATATAACTAAAGCTGTAAAGGATATTAAGAAGACACTGGGTGAGCATAAAGAACAATTTCAAAGCCTACAAAGAAAAGTAATCAAGTTCGTGGCAATGAAAGACACAATGGATAAGATTAAAAACACATTAAGAGGGGATGCAAGATGGTGTCGGTTTAGGAGGGCACTCACTGACTCACTCTCTGAGGATGGCAGATTGGGGACAGGGATCTGCCTGGGGGTCTGTGCTGTGGGTGCACAGAGCAAGAACCTTGGGAACATCTATCTGTGGCAGCTCGTTGGTGTGGATTGCTCAGTAGAGATTCATGAGTTTTAAGCCTGCCTGTGGTGGTTAACACAGACGGCTGAACCCCACCCTCAGGGAAAAAGGCTGGTTTGAGCTGCAACTCTCCCTGGCAACCCGGTGAGAAGGAGTGTTCTCCGAGAGTGGGAGGGTTCTGGTGAAAGGTTGACAGGGGTTTCCTTTCTGTGGATTTGGCTGCCTGGAACCCCTTGTAGCTTTGGGGAACAAAATAGCTGGATTGAATTAGCAGCAGGCAGTGGGGAGGGGGGAATCTGCTGAGGAAGTTGATATAGCTGCCCATGGGTACGCCCCAACTCCCTCCGACACCCCAGTGAGAGGGAACATTCTCTGAGAGTGGAAGTGTTCTGACAGAAGGTGGAGAGGGGTTTCCCTTCAGCAGATTTGGCTGCCTGGATCCCCTCATAACTTTGGGGAGCAGATAGGCAAGATTGAAGCAGTGCCAGACTGAGGGGAAAGGCGAATCTACTGAGGAAGCCTGATTTACCCAGCAGCCCGGTGACACTGAGGTTTGGCTCAAGAGGGGTTGGAATCAGCCAATTTTATAATTCTGCACTGACAAGCATCAGAGCTTCAGATTCCCTGAGAAGGCCAGGAACTGTGAAGTGCTTGATTAGTTTCCACAAGCCTTGTAAAGGTCCCCTCAGTGAAGGGGGTGGTCTAGAAGAGGAATTCACTTGGGTCCCTTTTTTTGCCAAAAAAAAAAAGAATACAGTCAATTTAAAAAATAAAAAAAGAATTTTTCTTTTTAATTTAGTTTAATAGCTAAAATCTGCCTCAAACCTGCAGACAGATCCTTGCAGGGCAACTGATTGATAAACACAAGCAGGCTGAGAGGTTCCACAAGGGCCCAAAAAGGAACACTGTCTTCCTTACCTTTGCTTGACTACTTGCTTGTGTAGTTGTTTGGTTCTTCTCTGTTTATTTGTTGTCTCTTGCTTTTTTTCCCTCTCTCCTCCCTCCTTCTTTTTTCCTCTCTTTTTTTAATTAGGTGCTGCTGGCATGTCTCTTCTTTGCTGTGCTTCTTCTTCAGGGATTTCCCATTCTCTGGCTATATTGGTTTTGTCTCCCAACCTATCTCCATTCCTTCCTTCATCTTTCTGTCTTCTGCTTTCTGTTGTGGTTTTGCATACCATATTTTTTCATTAGCCCACAACTTAAGGGTGTCAATTTCTATTCTGTCTATTCTGTTTTTTTCTTTTCATATTAATGTTAACTTTTGCCTTTCAGCCCTTTCTTTACCCTTTCTCTCCATCCTCATCATTCTAGCCTTCTAAATCTTTATATATATATTCCTCCATTTGGTTTCCCAGTCCATTGTAGATACTCCACTTTTTTTCCTATTACTCTACACTGCCTACATGGGTTAAATATTCATTTTAGTAAGTCTTATACAGCCCCTCTTCTAACTTTAATCAATATTACTATTATCCTTCTACCTTTCTCACATCTTTCAATTTCTGTGGCCCTAATCATTTGCCTTCAAGGTAACTTTGAAAGAAGCAAGGAAATAAAATAAGAAGAAAAAGTGTCAAATAGAAAAGTTAACACACACACAGAACCACCAGCTAAATAAACTCTAGAGCAGAGAGAGAATCAAATCACTGAATATGTCCATCAAGATAAAATGATGACTAGAGGGCAACAAAAAATTGCAAACCCATTGAGAAACAGGAAGACATGGACCAGTCCAATGAACAAAGTAAACCACCAGGAAGAGATGCAGGGCATCGAAAAACTAATCAAAGTTTTCCAAACAAATATCATGGACTAACTTAATGATTTGAAGGAAGAGATTAAGGATATTAAGAAAACACTGGGAGAACATACTAAAGAAATTGTAAACATACTTAAAAAGATAATGGATATGCTGGTGTTCAAGGGCACAATCTAAGAAATCAAAAAGATGCTGGATTCACATAACAGCAGATTTGAACAGGCAGAAGAAAGAATTAGTGATGTGGAAGACAATACATCTGAAATCAAACAGATAGTAGAACACATAGACAAAAAGATAGAAAAAATCCAGGAGGGTGTCAGGGAATTAATCGACAACACAAAATGCACAAACGTACGCATTATGGGCATCCCAGAAGGAGAAGAGAAGGGAAAGGGAACAGAAGGAGTGTTGAAGGAAATAATGGCTGAAAACTTCACAACCCTATTGAAAGAGATGGATGTGTAGATCCAGGAAGCACAGCACACCCCAAACAGTATAAATCCCAACAGGCCAATTCCAACACATATACTTGTCAAAATGTCCAATGCTCAAGACAAAGAGAAAATACTCATGGCAGCAAGAGAAAAGAGAGCCATCACATACAAGGGAAGCACAATAAGATTAAGTGCTGATGTCTCATCTGAAACCATGAAGGCAAGAAGACAGTGGTATGACATAGTCAAGGTATTAAAGAAAAAAACTTCCAGCCACCAATTCTCTATCCAGCAAAACTGACATTCAAAAAGGATGGAGAGTTCAAAATATTCACAGATAAACAGAAATTAAGAGAGTATGCCAATAAGAAACCTGCACTTCAATATACACTAAAGGAAGTTTTATAAGTTGAAAGGAAAAGACAAGGGAGAGAGAGTTGGAGGAGTGTTTAAAAACAACTAAAAATACAAAAACAGAAAAAAAGAACATATGACATACATTAACCCAAAGAAAATATGGCTGAAGTAAGGAATTCATTGCGAGTAATAACACTGAATATTAATGGATTAAACTCACCACTCAAGAGACACAGGTTGGCAGAAAGGATAAGGAAATATGATCCATTTGTATGCTGTCTACAAGAAACCCACCTTTGACCCAGGGATACAAGGAGGCTGAAAGTGAATGGATGGAAAACAATTTTACAAGCTAACAATAGCCATAAAGGGCAGTAGTAGCTATGCTAATATCAGACAAAATAGACTTTAAACGCAAAAGTATTGTAAGAGACAAAGACGGACACTATATATTAGTAAAAGGGGTAATCTCTCAAGAAGAGAGAACAATCAAACATTTATGCACCTAATCAGGGTGCCTCAAAGTACATGAGCGAAACTGGAAAAACTAAGTGGAGAAATAAATGCCTCCACAATACTAGTGGGGGATTTTAATACACCATTATCATCATTAGACAGAACATCTAGACAAAGAATTAATAAAGAAACAAAGACTCTGAACAATACATTAGAGGACCTTGACTTAATAGACATACAGAACACTACACCTAAATACAGCAGAATTTACATTCTTCTTGAGTGCACATGGAGCATACTCCCAGACAGACCACATGATAGGCTACAGAACAACTCTCAATGAATTCAGAAAGATTGAGATTATACAAAGTATTTTCTCTGACCACGATGGAATGAAATTGGAAATCATTAAGGGTCAGAAAATCAGATTAGGCACTAAGATATGGAAGTTAACCACACACTCTTAGACAAACAGTGGTCATGGAGGAAATCTCATAAGAAATCAGTACCTACCTTGAAACTAATGACAATGACAACACAACATATCAAAATCTATGGGATGCAGTGAAAGCTGTCCTGAGAGGGAAGTTCATAACCATAAAGAAATATATTAAAAAAAGAGAAAGAGCTAAAATTGAAGACCTAACTGCACACTTGGAGGAATTGGAAAAAAAAAACAACAAACTAAACCTAAAGAAGTAGAAAGAAGGAAATATCAAAGATTAGAGCAGAACTAAATGAAATAGAGAAAAAGGAAGTACTAGAAAAAATAAACAAAACGAAAAGCTGGTTCTCCAAGAAGATTAATAAAATTGACAAACCCTTAGCCAGACTAACAAAGAAAAAGAGAGAGGAGATGCAAATACACAAAATAAGGAATGAGCAAGGGATATAGCTAGTGACCCCACAGAAATAGAGAGTATCATACGAGGATGCTTTGAAAAATTATATGCCAACAAGAATGATAATTTAGAGGAAATGGACAAGTTTCTAGAAATTCACAAACAGCCTACATTGATGAAAAAAGAAATTGATGAACTCAACAATCCAATTACAAGTAAAGAGATAGACTAAGGCATCAAAAACTTCCCAACTAAGAAGAGCCCAGGACCAGATGGCTTCACAGGTGAATTCTACCAAACATTCCAGAAAGAGCTAACACCAATTCTGCTTAAGCGCTTCCAAAAAATAGAAGTAGAAGGAATATTGCCTAACTCATTCTACGATGCCAACATTACCCTAATACCAAAACCATACAAAGATACCACAAGAAAGGAAAATTACAGACTAATTTCTCTAATGAACTTAGATGCCAAAATCCTCAACAAAATACATGCTAATCACATTCAAAAACATATCAAAAAGATTATACACCATGATCAAGTGTGTTTCATCCCAGGTATGCAAGGATGATTCAATATAAGAAAATCAATCAATGTAATACACCACAGAAACAAATTGAAAGAAAAAAATCACATGATCATCTCTATAGATGCAGAAAAAGTGTTTGACAAAATACACCACTCTTTCCTGATTAAAAAAATTGCAAAGATAGGAATAGAAGGAAATTTTCTGAATATGATAAAGAGTATATATGAAAAACCCAAAGCTAACATCATCTTCAATGGTGAAACCCCAAAAGCCTTACCTCTGAGATCAGGAACAAGACAATGATACCCACTATCACCACTCCTATTTAACATTGTCTTAGAAATACTTGCTCGAGCACTGAAGGAGGAAAAAGATATGAACGGCATCCAAATTGGAAATGAAGAAGTGAAAATTTCATTATTTGTGGACAACATGATCCTTTATATAGAAAGTCCTGAGGAATCTACAACAAAACTTCGAGAACTTATAAAGCAGTTCAGTAATGTCACAGGCTATAAGATCAATGCTCAAAAATCAGTAGCATTTCTGTACACCAGTAACAAGCAATCTGAAAAGGAAATCAAGAAAATAGAATTTACAATAGTAACTAAAAGAATCAAATAACTAGGAATAAATTAAACTAAATATGTAAAGGACTTCTGTACAGAAAACTACACAACACTGTTAAAGGAAATCAAAGAAGATTTAAATAAATGGAAGAATATTCCCTGTTCATGGTTCGGAAGACTAAACATCATCAAGATGTCTATCCTACCCAAACTAATGTATGGATTTAATGCAGTCCCAATAAAAATCAACACTGTCTTTTTTAAGGAACTGGAAAAACTAACTACAAAATATATTTGGAAAGGTAAGAGGCCCCAAATCACCAAAGACATATTGAAAAAAAAAATGAAGTTGGAGGTATCATATTACCTGACTTTAATACATACTACAAAGCAGCAGTGCTGAAAACTGCATGGTATTGGCACAAGAATAGACATACGGACCACTGGAACCGAACTGAGAGTTCTGATATAGATCCTTGCATATACAGTCATCTGATATTCAACAAGGCCACCAAGCCCACTCAGTTTGGAGGGAATGGCCTCTTTAACAAGTGGTGCTTGGACAAATGGATTTCCATAAACAAAAGAATGAGAGAGGAATACGATCTCACACCTTATACAAAAATCAACTCAAGATGGATCAAAGTTCTAAATATAAGAGCCAAAACCATAAAGACTTTGGAAGATAAGTTAGGGAAGCATCTACAGGATCTTGTAATAGGAAATGGCTTCATGAACTTCACACCCAAAGCACGAGTAGCAAGAGAAAAAATAGATAAATGGGATCTCCTCAAAATTAAAACTTCTGCACCTCAAAGGATGTTCTCAAGAAAATAAAAAAGCAGCCTAACCAATGGGAGAAAATATTTGGCAACCATATATCTGAAAGGAGCCTAATATCCTGCATATATAAAGAAATCGTACACCTTGAAAATAAAAATACAAACTACCCATTTAAAAAAAGGGCAAGTGACCTGCAAAGGCACTTCTCCAAGGAAGAAATAGAAATGACTAAAAAGCATATGAAAAAATGCTTGACATCGCTAGTTATTAGGGAAATGCAAATCAAAACTACAATGAGATACCATCTTACACCCATCAGAATGGTGGCTATTAAAAAAACAGCAGACTATAAGTGTTGGAGAGGATGTGGAGGAATAGGAACCTTCATCCACTGCTGGTGGGATTGTGGAATGGTCCAGCCACTGTGGAGGACAGATTGGTTGCTATTCAGAAAACTAACAATACACCTACAAACTCCAGTATCACATATAGGTTTGAACAGAAAGGGATGATGGACCTTGTGCAGGGAGGACTTATTTGAGTCCAACTCTCTCACTCTGAGGAGCACAGATTCCAAAGTAGAGTGCACTGATAAAGCATCAACCTCTGGAGCTAGTCCCCCTTGTATACGACCTGGGTGTCTCCAGAGTCCTCAGGAGCCCCTCTGTGTGGGGTGACATCCACACTGGTGTTCTATGAGATCCTACTGATGTGTGTGTAAGCCGTCCCTCTGGGATGACCTCCTGACTCTTTGAAGTTTCTTAGCCACATGAACTCATTTGTTTTTACCTTTTCCCACTTTTATTCAAGGTATTTTCCCAGTCGTATTGCTAGTTGGCACTTGGTATTAATGCCTCATAGCTATGGGTGCTCAACCCCAGGATTCATGTCCAATGCTTGGGGGAAGGCAATGCATTCATATGCTGAGTTTGAATTAGACAGAGGCCACATTTGAGCAGCAAGGAGACTCTCATGTGGCAAGCCTTGGGCCCCCATAACAGTAGGCTAAGTTTCAATTACAAGAGCAAAGACTCGTAAGGCTAGTCATCAATAACAAGAAACCATCACTGGACCATCCTCCCTTGCCAGACACTGCTCCTGCAGTCAGGGGACTGTTGCTACTCCCTTGGAGAATGTGGCAGAGCTCTCCAGGCAGGGAATTCATTATTCCTTCATTTATTGAGTGATTGTCTACCACTGCGACCATGCCCTACCCCTTGATCATTTGAACAATTTTATATATCTTTCATGTATATTCAGGTGAACTTCCTCCCATGAATCCCCCATCCCAGACATCCTCCACCAATTATCCTCTCCTGTCCCCTCTGTAAACCTTCTGTGATCCAAACCTTCCTTGAAGATGAAGCTCATATAATAGCCAAATACAATTAATAGGAAAATGAAATAATAAAGATAAGTTTAAATATAAGAGATAAAATACATGGAAACTTTAAAAAACACTAGAAATAAAATAAAATTAAAGGATTGGGATATTCAGAAAATGGGAAAAGCAAAAAAATTTAAAGAAATTTTTTTAAAACATTTTTCCTTTTATCATTGCATTATCCGGTGTCCAGTCTGTACTCTGGCACCTGCCACCTCTCACTCCCCAGTGTCTACCGAATTTTCATTTAATTTTCAAAGATGTTTTAGATCACAGCAAAGTCACACACAGAATACTAGAGACTCTCATATGCCCAACCTCCTTTCCCTTTTCCCACCCCACATTAAAACCTTTTTTATATAGATGGTAGCATTGTTGTAACTGTTATACAGATAGTGAAACATAGGTACTAAACATTGTCAATGGTTTACAGTATAGTTTACGATTTATACGGTACAGTTTAAAATTTTTGATGATATTTACATGTCCTGTGTCAATTACTGTGAGGTAATGATAAACATTTCCCCTGACCACTAAATACCCCTCTTGATATTTTCTGTTCCTTCCTCCTCATCCCCCTGGGGCACATGACACTCCCCTGTCTTGACTCATTGGATGACAAGATTCATATTTCCATGAAACAAGAAGTCTTGACATGGTGATTATCCTCTCCTATTAGAATCCACCCTTGCAACTCCTACTCTACAGCTCAATGGACTCACCCAAGTCACCTGGTGAGGAGACGATGATGGACAATGAGCATCCCAGGGAATGGAGAGAACCTGCAGCTGCTGGCAGAATAAACCCATCCATTGTATCCATGATATATAAGCCCCCTCTCACTTGGAGGTGGAGTGAACATCATCATTCCAAACTCCACAGGATTGGGGGAAGAGCTATGGACTAGAGTGGACCTAATGGTATTCTGTTGTAGACATATTGTGATTCAAGCAATGGAAGAAATTACAACAGTGAGGTGGAGCCAGTGGCCACTGGATGCTTTTGGGGAAGGGAAGGGAAAAGCAGTTGTAATACAGGTGCTTTTTCAGAACTTGAGTATTATCCTGAGTGACATTACAATGACAGATACAGGCCATTTTACATCAGCATATAACATGCAGATCTGTGTGAGAGAGAGTGTGGCCTACAGTGTGAACTATGGTGCATGCTTGGTGGCAGGGCCCCAGCATTTGTATATCCATTGCAGATGATGATCCACACTAATGAAGGATGTTTATGTGGGATGTTATGGGAGGTGTGGGAGGTGGGGGATATGGGAGTCCCTGTAATTTTTGTGTAACATTTATGTAATCTAAGCATCTCTAAAAATACATAAAGAAACCATTATGAGAGATATTGCATATATGACTGCTTTTACAAAATATAAATACAGATAAACTAGAGAGTCAGAAACAGAATTATAGAGGAAGCATAGAGATATTGAGAAGTGATGAGTTTTTCTTTGTTTGTTACTTGTTTATTGTTATTATTGGAATGATGAAAATGCTCTAAATGTGATTGAAGTGTTGAATGCACAACTATATAACTGCACACTTTGGGTGGATTTATGTTTTATTAATATGTATCAATAAAATTGATTTAAAAAAAAAGAAAAGAAAACTAACAATAGATCTTCCATATGATCCGATGATTCCATTGCTGAGTATATATCCAGAAGTGTTGAAAGCAAAGACATAATCAGATCTTTGCACACCAATGTTCATAGTGGCATTGTTCACAATTGCCAAAAGTTGGAATCAACCCCGGTGCCCATCAACAGATGAATGGCTAAACAAAATGTGGTACATACATACAATGGAATATTATTCAGCTGTAAGAAGGAATAAAGTACTAACACACGGAATAACATGGTTGAATCTTGAAGACCTTATGTTGAGTGAAGCAAGCCAGGCATTGAAGGATGGACAGTAGATAACCTCACTGATTTGAATTGAGGAAAGTGAGCAGTCTCTGAGAACCATTTTCTGAAAGATAGGCTAACAAAGGAGAGAAAGACTAGAGAAGGTTGTGAGCCATCACGCATATGGACATAATCTATGGTAAAGTGATAGAGTAGAGTTGTGTATTGAAGGATAGGACAGGTGTGTAGTGATATTAATGGGTTTGGTGGTGCAGGGTTGACAGATGGGTAGATGAGTAAGGGCAGGTTAGAATACCCAGGATACTGGGGTGAGAGATGGGAGGGGGACTAGGTGAACATGGAATTTGTGGGTATGATGTTGAAAGTGCAGGGGTGGGAATGCTCTTATGGCAGTATGACAAGGTTGTGTCACTGGTTTAGGGTTTAGATTGGGGGGACACTCAAGAAGGGGTGCATCTCGAGTAGTCTTCTGGGGAATGTATCAGTGTTCATCCTGTCATAATATGTTGTGTCGGGGAGTGGAGACCCACATGGTGAGTGGGAAGGTGATGGAGCTCCATCTTTAGGAGGACTGATTCACCCAGAAATAGACCAGTGTGTGTCACTTAGGCAGAAGGGTGGATCCTAATAGGAGAGGATAATCAGCATATCAAAACCTCTTGTTGCATGTAACTATGAATCTTGTCATCCAATGAGTCAAGACAGGGGAGTGTCATGTGCCCCAGGGGGATGGGGAGGAGGAACAGATAAGATCAAATGGGGTATTTAGTTGTCATGAGAAATGCTTTTAATTACCTTACAGTAATGGACACAGGACATGTAAATGTCATCAATAATTATTAAACTGTACCATCTAAATTGTAAACTATATTGTAAACCATTGACAATGTTTAGTAGCTATGTTTCACTATCTGTATAACAGTTATAACAATGCTATCATCCACAGAAAAAGGTTTTAGTATGGGGTGAGGAAAGGGGAAGATGATTGGGTATATCAGAGTCTCTAGTATTCTCTGTGTCACTTTGATATAACCTAAAACTTCTTTGAAAATTAAATGAAAAATTGGGAGACACTGGGGAGTGAGAGGGGGAAGGTGCCATGGTACAGACTGGACACTGGATAATGCAGTGATAAAAGTAAAAAATAATAAGAATAATATTTTTTATTTTATATATTTTTTAATAATTTTGATTTTTCCCATTTTTTGAGTGTCCCAATCTTTTAATTTAATTTAATTTTTAGTTTTTTTCTCTGAATTTCCATGTATTTTATCTCTTATGTTTAAGCTTATCATTATTATTTCATTTTCCTATTAATTGTGTTTGGCTATTATATGGGCTTCATCTTCAAGGAAGGTTTAGATCACAGAAGGGTTGCAATGGGGGCAGCAGAGGATCATTATTGGGGGGTGTCTGGGATGGGGGTTTCATGGGAGGAAGTACACCTGAATATACATGAAAGATATATAAAATTGTTCAAATGATCAAAGTGTGGGGCATGGTCACAGTGGGTAAACAATCACTCAATAAATGAAGGGATACTGAATTCCCAACCTGGAGAATGTCCACATTCTCCAAGGGAGCAGCAACAGTCCCCCGAGTACAGGGGCAGTGTCCGGCAAAGGAGGATGGTCCAGTGATGGTTTCTTGCTATTGATGACTAGCCTTATGAGTCTTTGCTCTTGTAATTGAAACTTAGCCTACTTTTATGGGGTGTCTAAGGGTTGCCACCTGAAAGCCTCCTTATTGCTCAATTGTGGCCTCTCTCCAAGCCAAACTCAGCATATGAATGCATTACCTTCCTCCCAGCATGGAACATGATTCATGGGCATAAGCCTCACTGGCAATGAGGGATTAATACCAAGTGCCAACTGGCAATACGACTGCAAAAAGACCTTGAATAAAAGTTGGAAAAGGTAAAGACAAATGAGTTCATGTGGCTAAGAGACTTCAATGAAAGTCGGGAGGTCATCCCAGAGGTAATGCTTACTTACACCTCAGTAGGATCTCATAGAACACCAAAGTCGATATTACCCCACACAGAAGGGCTCTTGAAGGCTCTGTAGACACCCTGGTCCTGTACAAGGTGGGATAGCTCTGGAGATTGATGCCTTATCAGTGGGCTCTACTTTGGAATCTGTGCTCCTGAGAGTGACAGATTTGGACTCAAATTAGTCCTCCCTGCACTGGTCCATCAGTCCCTTCTATTCAAACCTGTACGTGATGCTGGAGTTTGTAGGTGTACTTCCAGAGACTGGAGCCTCTGCCCTGCCCATGTGCCAGCTGTGACTGGAATCTCAGTGGAGCTGCAACTCCTACTCTACAGCTTAATGGACTCACCCAAGTCACCTGGTGAGGAAACAGTGATGGACAACGGTCATCCCAGGGAATGGAGAGAGTTTGCAGCTGCAGGCAGGATAATCCTATCCTTCTTATCTATAAGGCCCCTCTCACTTTGAGGTGGAGTGGGCATCACCATCCTAAACTCTTCAGGATTGGGGGAAGAGCTATGAACTAGAGTGGATTTAATGATATTCTCTTGTACACATATTGTGATTCAAGAAATGGAAGAAATTACAACAGTGAGGGGGAGCCAGTGACTACTGGATGCTTTTGGGACAGGGAATGAAAAGCGGTTGTAATACAGGGGCTTTTTCAGGCCTCAGAACTTATCCTGAGTGACATTAGAATGACAGATATAGGCCATTTTACTTCAGCATATAACATGCAGAACTCTATGGGAGAGAGTGTGATCTACCATGTGAACTATGGTCCATGCTTAGTGGCAAAGCCCCAGGATGTGTATATCCTTTGCAGGTGATGTTCCACATTAATGAAAGATGCTTATGTGGGATGTTATGGGAGGTGGGGAACATGGGAATCCCTTAATTTTTATGTAACATTTATGTAATCTATGCATCTTTTAAAATATATATTTAAAAAATAATTTGGACAGAAGTTAGTGACAAACAAAAAAAAATACATTGCGGGAGTGGATGTGGCTCATATGGTTGAGCACATGCTTCTCACATGGGAGGTTCCTGGTTCTGTTCTTAATGCCTTCTAAAAATTAAAAAAAATGCAACAAGCAAACAAATGATAAATCCAACTCATGGTAGCCAATGTGGCTCAGAGGTTGAGTAGTAGCTTCCCACATATGAGATCCTGGGTTCAATTCCTGGCCACCAGTATAAATCAAACAAAACACATTAGAGGGGAGCAGATGTAGCTCAAATATTTGAGTGACTGCTTCTTATGTACTAAGTCCTGGTTCCAATCCCTGGTACATCCTAAAAACAAAAACAAACAAAAAAATTTTTAAAAAATCAACTCTCATCTGGGAGTGTGTGTAACTCAGTGGTTAGGTGCCTGCTTCACATGTATGAGGTCCTGGGTTAAATCCCCAGTAACTCATTAAAAAATATATTAGAGGCAATTAAACAGATTTAAATTCATTGAAAACAAAATAAGTGAGTCGGAAAATAGCACACCTGTACTTAAAAAGACAGGAAACAGAAAGAAGAAAGGAATGAAAAAACTGGAATAGGGTCTCAGGAAATTGAATGACAACACGAAATTCACAAATATAAGAGTTATATGTGTCCCATAAGGAGAAGAGATTGGAAAAAGAGCAGAAAGAATATTTGAGGAAATAATGACCAAAATTTTTTTCAATCCTTATGAAAGACATAAATATTCATATCCAAGAAGGAAAACACACCCCAAACAGAATAAATCTGAATAGACCTACTCTGATACACCTGCTATTAAGAATGACAAACATCAGAGCTAAAGAGAGGATTGTAAATCACCAAGAGAAAAAGTTTCACATAAAAGAGAAACTTGATAAGAGTAATTGCCAACCTTTCATCAGAAACCATGGAGGAGAGAAGAAATTGGTATGATGCATTTAAGATACTGAAAGACAAAAACTGACAGCAAATAATTCTGTATCTGGAAAAACTGTCCTTCAAAAATGAGGGTGAATTGAATGTCTTCATAGACAAACAAAAACTGGAGTATGTTACAAAAGACATGAATTACAGGAGATACTAAAAGGAGTTCTGCATCTTGAAAGAAAAGAAAAACAGTGGGAAGAGATGGAGAAGAGTGTAGAATTGAAGATTATAAAGAAGGGTAAATTAGAGTGTAAAAAGACAGACAATAGTAATATTTGACAATGGAAATGCAAAGGAAAAATTGGACAAAGTAAGTCATTCTTTTACAGAAATAACATTGAATGTTAATGGCTTGTACTCCACAATCAAAAGACATAGAATGACAGAATGGATTAAAAAAATCTATGAGCCATCCATATGCTGTCTTCAAGAGACTCACCTTAGATGTAAAGACACAACAAGGTTGAAAGGTAAAGGTTGGAAAAAAATATTCCATGCAAACAGTAACAAAAACAAGAACTGAAGTATTAATACTAATAACAGAAAAAAAGATTTTAAATGCAAAACTGTTTTAAAGAAAGAAGAAAGCATTCTATATTAATAAAAGGGGCAATTCACAAAGAGGAAATTACTATAAACATAAATGCACCTAACCTTGATGTCCCAAGATACATGAGAACCGTAATTGGCAAGACTGAAGGGAGAAATAGATGTCTCTACAAAAATAGTTGTAGACTTCAATACACCATTCTCAGTGTTGGATAGAGCATCTGAACAGAGGATAAAGAAACAGAAAGCTTGAATAATATGATAAATGGACTAGAGATAAAAGACACCTATCGAGCACTGTACCCCAAGACAGCATGTTATACATTCTTTACAAGGGCTCATGGAACCTTCTGCAAGATAGAGCATATGTTGGGTCACAAGACAGGACTCAATAAACTGAAATTATACAAATACTTTATCTTTGTTCAACATTTATGTAATTTAAGCATCTTTTAAAATATAAAAAAATTAATTTAAAAAATTAGGAAAAAAAAGAAATGTAAAAGTTGAACCTTATAAATTTAGAATTATAAAAGACCCTGAATAGTTAAAATTATATTGATAAAGAAGAACATAATAAGTGGACATCTAATTCTCTATTTCAAAACATAATACAAATCTACACTAATTAAAATAGTGTGGTACTGGCATAAAGGTAAATATATAAAACAATGAAAAAAAATAACAACAATAAACAATGAAGTAGAATTGATACTCCATACGTAAACCCATACAATTAATTTTCATCATAAATGGCAACAAAGTCTTGCACTCAGCAAAGAATTGTGTCTTCACAAAATGGTGGCAGATCAACTGTATATGCACATGAATTTTGATCCTTGCCTTAAAATATTTGCAAAATAATGTCATTAGAGAGATAAATATAAGAGACAAAAGTCAAATAATCTAAAAATGGGCAAAGTATTTGAATAGACATTTCTTTAAGGAGTATATGCAGTTGACCAACAACCACATGGAGTCTTGCTCAACATCTTTAATCTTTAGAAACATACAAATCAACACCACAAAAGAAACAACACCTCACACTCCCAGAAGTGCTATACTAGTTTTGAAAATCTAAAATAACTGTTGGTGAGGATGTGGAGAATTTGGAATCCTTGCATAATGCTCATGGGTGTATACAATGGTGCAACCACTGTGGAAAATATTTGGGCAATTCTTCAGTAACTTATACACAGAAGTATATGATGAACCAGAAATTCTCTACCTTGATATATAACTTCAAAAATTGAAGAGAAATATTCAAGTAATTGTGCACAAATATTCATATTAGCATAATTTAATATTACAAACAGCTGGAAACAAACCAAATATCTATCACCTAATGAGTCATTATCAAAATGTATTTTATCCATAAATTGGAATTTGGTTCAGCAATAAAAAGGAAAGAAGTAATGGTACAACCTATAACAGAAAAATCTTGAAAACATGCTAAGTAAAAAAAGCCAGACACAAAAGTTCACATTCTAAAAGGTTCATTTTTACACAATATCCAGAAGAGATAAATACATAGAGACAGTAAGATTGGGTGACATGAATTTAGGGTAGTGAGAAATGTGGAGTAACTCCTTTTGTGGGTATGAAGTATACCATGGACGAGATAAAAATGTTCTGAATTAGGTAAAGCTGATGCACAATATTGTGGATGTACTAAATGCCAATGACTGTACTTTTAAAGTAGTTAAATTTATGTTATATGAATTTCACCTCAATAAATAAGACACAGATAATGTTAAGCACAGAAATTGCATGAGATTTTATTCACCAAAATCCAATTTTCTCTAGAATATAAACATACATTTTAATGTATAAATATGAATACAAACACTAATAGTTCTAAATTTTAATGAATCTTTATCCTTATATTTCTTTTTCATGCATAAGCCATTTTATTTTTATCACATTAGGAATGTTGAAAATGTTCATACTTATTAATCTTCTATTTATTTTTATTTCCAAATTTATTTCAGATAATTTCATCTTTTTATCTATAGTGAACCAGTGTGTTAGGATCCCTGATGTATCTCATGAACATGGTATATTTCTTAGTACACATAATATAAGCAAAAGGATTTATGAATGAAGAATGGAATGAATGAGTCTTCATAATTACTTTACAATAAGCTTATATATGCAACATATCTGAGGGTTAAAATTTTGAAATTACCTGGTAAATCTAATCAAGATGAACAATGATTGTCCCACAGAATTAAGCATTGACTAGTTTTATTTTGTGTGTGTGTAATCAGGGAGCAACCCCTGTAATACAGTCCTTATGTGCTTTATTGGCTGTTTTAAAAGTGTATGCAAAAATAGAGATGATATTCACCTTGAGAAGAAGAAACTGAACAGGGCAGAACTTTGCAAAAAGGCAAAGTTCCAGTCTCAGAATCTAGTCGACCTCACCATTTTCCAATTTGGGGGTTCTGGTGAGTTCTCCAAACAATAGATGTAAGCAGACCTCTCTTTACATTTTTTTCCTTTTTTTTATTCTTCTAGCCCAGTCTTGAATCAGCCCCAAACACTCACATCAGTCTTTACCTCTGGTCTGACTATGGAAGTCATCACTAAGCCTTTGGGCCAATGCAATTCATGACCCCTTCCAGACATTGCCCAGACACCGCATAATACCTTTCTACCTCTTCCCTTCCCTTCCCCCTTCCTGTTTCCCTTTCCCCTTTGCCCTCCCATCTCCTTCACATGCTTTCTTGCTCACTCTTGCTCTCTTGCTTCATGTCTAGGGCCCTACTGCTTATTCCCAACTCACACTACTTGACCTGACAGCCTCCCAATGCACCACCTCAAGCTTGCCTGATCAGGGTCCTGTCTGAAGACAGGGTCTTTGATCTTACAGTCACAGGAGTCCTCTTCCCTGCTTGTAAGTCCTCCCAACCTCCAGCTTCCCACCTGCTGCCACCCGTTCTCTGAGATGTTTTCCTCTGACATCATACATTCACTTGACCTGGCCACCCCATTTATCCTCAGAGATGATCCATCTCCCAGTCACTGCACCTGGCCCAACCATGGTCCTGGTACCCACCCCAGGCATGGCAACCAATTGCCCTGATATATCTCCACAGCTGCTTCCTGACCCACCAGCCACAATCCCACCCACTGTGAGCTAGTGGGGGCCCTCTAGCCTGTGGTCCATGTGGCCACCATCTAACCCATTTGCCACCTTTCAGACCTCGGCACACTCTGGACTCCTTTTTTCACTTTCCTGCCCACTGCCCCATTCCACGTGGAGTGCTATCCATGAACCAAACACTTTCCTGCCTAGCAGTCACCTGAGACCCACATCCTCAAGTGACCGCACAAGGGGCAGAGGGAACCTGCCAATAGTGATGGAAAGCTTTTATTTCCTGAGAGTGAGCCTCCTTTCAACAGGGGTGGCATTTGTGGAAATCCAGGTAATGGGACTGGGGACCTGTGTGTCCCTCCCTGTGTGTCCCCCTGACCTCTGAAAGAAAACCTTCTGTGAGCTGATAGTCAAGTGAGTTTAGTGAAGCCCGTGTGTGTGGTGGTTTTGGTGGCAAGTAGGCTGCTGTGTGAGACTGCCTTTGAGAAGCATCGCTAGGCTGAGTGGGGTGCAGGAGTGGAAGGAAGGAAGGAGGCCCTGATGGATTAGTGGTAAGGCAGGAATGGGAAATATTAGAAGTCAAGGGTGGGTGGTAGGAACTGGGGGGATGGGGGTCAGTTTCTTTCCTCTTGGAGACGTGCCAGAAGGCATGTTCTCACACCCTCACAACCCCAGCCCGGCTCCTAACCAGCAGGTTAAGCCATCTTCACCACTGACTTGCCAATCTGCTACCTCCTACTTCTGCCCTCCATCATCGCCAGTGTAGATTCTCGGCCATCTACACTAATTTTCACATCAATGGCTGGAGGCAAATGAGGCCCACATCTCATTCCCCGGGCTTGCCTGTGTGGCATGAACTCTTCGCCCTGGGGATGTGGGTGGGTGGGATGGGGAGTGGTGGTTGCGATGTAGTGGGATGGTGGGGGGAGGCACCCATGGGAGCAAGGTAAAAGGGCATCTACACCCAGAACACCACCCACCTCCCATGCCCCATGGTCCTTCCCATTGCATCACTCATGCCAAGCACCGGTCTGGCTCAGGAAATGAAACCTGTGTGCCCGGGGAATGAGATGTGTCCAGCCACACCTCCTGGACTCAGCTCAGCACCTCCACCCTGACCCAAGGCGTTCTCTTGGTGCCAGGCCTGGGCTTCCTCAAGTCTTAGGCTTATAATCACCCACTGCTCTTCCTCTTTCACAATCCTGGTGCCCTGACTTTCTTTCTGCTTGCAGCACCCTCAAAACACTGCTTGCCTCCTTCCCACCCATCCACACAGCTTCAGCTTCTGCTGAAGCTTCTGTCCCACAGGATGGCAAGAATGCACACAAAAGGACAGCCTGCTGTGCTGCGCTGCCTGGGAATGGAACCCGGGTCAACTGCTTGGAAGGCATCTATGCTCACCACTATACCACCAATGCTGCACAGCCCAGGAAGCACGAAGTCACCAGCTCATTGCCCCTGCCAGGCCCACCCCTTCACCAACACCCCACACCCCCATGACCCCTACATGGCCACAATGCCAACCATGGCCTCCTGGTGCTTCGCCCATGCAGCCCCAGCCCAATGCCTCTTGCCTGCTAGGTCCCACCACCTCTGGCATCACTCCTGCTGATTTCTTTGCTCCTCCAGGCTCTGTGGCCATGGCCGTGGCCTTGGCAATGCTCTGAGCCCCAGTGCTCAGGACCGTCAGCTAACTGATGCAGCCCGCCAATGGGGTGTGCATGCCCACACCCCAGTTCAAGGCCACCCCTCACTGCTCGGCCATATTATAGGATAATATGCTATTGATAAAATATTTCAGAAATGTATAAAGTTCTTAGAGACTTATCAATATCATCATTGTCCATGAGTCATCCAAGTACTAAAATGCCTGATACTAGACAACAACAGTATTATTAGTCATAAGTTCAGCTGCTCTTAAAATAATATTTCATGAACTCTCATCAGGTTGTTCACCTTTGTAAAACAGCAATAAATTAAATATGGACATTTTATGTGTTTTGTGATCTACAGATATTTTATATGTTTTGTGATCTACAGATAGTTTTTATTCCGATGCTTCCCTGAAAATGTAGATAGCTACAGGCCAATGTGCTTCATCTTCAACAAAAAGGACTATATCAGAGACCTATGGAAAGAACTAAGAGAAGTTCTCTGAAGCACCAGTTTCTAATGGCATTGCTTAAATAACTGAGAGCACACCACTGGGCTCAGTCAAGATGTCCAGAATTCTAGTGAAGAAACTGATCGGTTCATGAGATTGCTAACAGAAAAGCTAAAAAAAAACTAGAATTAATTACCTAGGGCTAAATGAATGGAAAAAGTATGATTATAGTTTTGTTTGGATTATTGCTAATATTTTATTGTTTTATTTTCTAGATAGAAGAGATCACCTAGTACATTAAGCTATCTATAATTCATAATTCATCTTTCTCTTCCTCCCTGACCACATCAGAAATTGAAAAATCTTATTGAATATTCTTTTATTTGTGGTTGTATAATTATTTGCATAGGTTAAATCAGGGTCTGCCATCCTTGTTAACAGTAACTACTTGGAGTCAATGGTTATACAACAAAGCCATAGGAATGCTAACTCAAGAGCAGAGAGGAAATTCCAAATCTCTTGCTTATTGTAGCCCTCATCTTGATGCAGTTGCATTGTTTTAAAGCTACAGTAGAAGCTGCCCAATTTGTTAAAGCCTCAGCAAATGTAAATCTGAGCAGACCCAATATTTCTCCTCCAAAACACTGACTTCTTATGAAATCAGTCTATTTCACCTCCTAATCTTCACCTAAAATTCAACAATGTTCTTAACCCTGCTTCTGTGGTACCTTCATCCAATGAGTGGATACTCCATGACTGTAAACTGATAATTGCAATATTAATGGCTCCATATATGTGCTAATGATCAACCCATATGTCATCCTATTTGTTGATACTACTTATGCTAGAAATTCCATTGGTAAATTACAAGCAGGCTATGTGGTTACTACACACCGTGAACTGATTGAATGTAGTGGCCTTCCACAATTTTCTTCTGCCATAAAGGATGATATATACATTCTTACTCAAGCCTGTTTTCTATTTGAAGGAAATTCTGTTAACATACATTGTGGTAACAGGTATGCTTCTGGTGCAATTCTTGATTTAAACATACTATGGAAACAAAGAGGCTACTTCTCTTCTGGTATGCCAATTGAAAATGGTGGTATGTAAATTATCTCCTTTCTGCCATTTTACTCCCATCATTTATTGTTCCCTTCATTAAGATAGAGCCTCACACAAAAAGGACTGAGCCTGCATATTTTTTTAAAAAGCACTTGCATATTTTCATGTAAAAACAGGCATCATTAAAATAGCTGATATAATAAACTTAAAATAAAACTGTCAAAATTAATTGAAGATCCTGGTCCTCCCTTGCCCCAAATTTTACAATTGGTGCTGATCTTTATTCAGAGCATTCTCTTTGGAAAACACAAACTCTCCCCATATGAAATTGTTACTGGAAAGCCTATCTCTAGGAATAAAATTGAGAAATGAAAACTTATTGTCACACTATGACAGAACCCAATTTGCAAATCTTTAATGCAATATGCCAAAGATTAACTTCAACATGTAAAGGACACCTTTCCTGACCCACATGACACATACCCTATTAATCATAAGGTGACACCAGGACAATGTGTTTATTGAAAATGACACAGACAAAAGACAGCCCTAGATCCTAAATGAAAGGAACCCTGCCAAACACTCCTAACATCTGACACTGCAATGTAATTACAGGGTCTTAAGCCACGGGTGGACATCACTCAACCATAAAAGGCTCCATCACACCCCTGGCCTTGTTCTAACTCTGGACACTTAAAAATCAAACTAGCCAATAAATAAAGTAGACAATGTCACAAATTAGACTACTTATTCCCAAAGTGACAGATCAAGTCTTCAACAGACTTTACATTGCTAACACTTACAATGCATAAAATTCTTCATATATCCCCATATTTTGTCCTTGCACTGGCCTGGAAAAACAACATCACTGACCACTTCTCCGATGATATTCCAAAGGGAGGTAACCTCAGAGACTGTTTCATTTATCACCATAAACTCCTATGTATATACATTGCAATGGGCCCCATTTTCTATCCATAACAAATTTCTTTCTTATCCCAAATATTTCAGTCTCTTTGGACCAAACTGCATATTTTTTTCCATATCAAATATGTATACTAGACCCAAGGTCCCTTTTACTCTGCTTTAAGCTTTCTTGGAACTGTGATCTCACTATGGCCACAACTGGTCTAAAGAATTTTACAGATATAATAGAACAGCTCAGAGACCTCACTATAAAATTCCACATGCCTCTGTGAACTACATGTTACCCTAACAATGCCTACCCACTTTGATGTTTAAGTCATTGCCTCTACAAAAGATTCACAACACAAGTATATTTTGGGCAGCTCCTCATTTGTTCTGCCAATTAAGCAAACTCTTGGATAAGAAGGATAAGTGATATTATTCCTAGTAATGGATCTATAAACATCACCTTGGCTACTGTTACTTTGCTCATCCAGGCTATATTTTTATTGTAGAGGTTTTGATAATATATTGGCCTGGGCAGCAAATTGCCTTTATAGCTGGTAAATGTGCACTTGGCCTCCTCACAGCACCTTTGGAATTTACAATCAATCTGAAACTTCTTACTGGACTACTTCCCTCAGTCTACATTCTCAGGTTTGGAATTAGCCAAGGAGTAAATGATTCTGGTTTCACCTCTTTTGACTGATTTCTGCTACCTTGGCTTGCAGTTAACACAAATGAAAACTTTATTAGAAATCTATCAGTCACAGTAGGAGAAATTACTGAATTTACTGCAAAAGCTATAGCTATACAGCAAGTCATTAGATTTATGAGATTAACTTGTTTTAGACAATAGCATTTCTGTACTTGATCAATTAGCTGAACAAGGAGACATTTTTGCTTGCCACACGACCTGTTGTTCTGGGGAAGCTGAGACACAATTGTATGAAGTAATTAAACAAGCCATATGGCTTAAAAATGTAAACCCTTCCTCAGGGTCCTGATTGGATCACTTTGATTTCAGGTGGTTTAAATCATGGGGCTTGGTCTTAGGAGCATATATGCATACTATGAAATGAGCATTTGGGCAGTTATCACTCATAATACTCATTATGGTCTCCCTCATGCACTGTTTTCTCTCAAGAGTTTTGAATGTGTGTTCCCAGCTGTTTGTGATACAGTAAATTATTTCTTTATGTCTGGGATGACATAAAAATGATGATCAAGCAAAAACTGACAACATCATAACATGAAACAATCTGCAAGTTATACTCCAAAACCTTATGCAGGAATTGAAAGGGTTGCTCAACACCTTCAATTTTTATCACAACTCTCCATGGCTGAGAACCAGATCAAACTGGAGGAAATTATTAAATAAATTAAGTTGGCCCCAGGTGCAGTACCTCATGCTAAGCCCTACATCACCAAACAGAATCTTGGCCAAATTCCTGTCTCTTGTAAGTGCTCATTCACCCAGAACCTGTAACCTGAAAACAACCGGTCATAACCTGTCAGTTACTTTCCTCTACTCCCTCTAAATACAATCCTGATCTGTTCTGTTGGATTTTGTGGAGAATTTTCTCCCCAGCAGCAGATTTGTTTTAAAATTTTCCCTTACTCAGTGCCCAATTTTCCTTACACTTTTCAGTCCTGGAACCCTCTAGTCTTATAGCAATTCAGTTTAACCCACTCTCTTTTATTCTTTGTAGGCTTTTTATGTCTTATGTTTCTTCCCTGTTATGTTATCCTGCCCTAGGGAGACAGTTGGGCTAATCCAGAAATGTGGGTCCCTCCAGAAAAGTGTGTTTTGCATTTAGGGAGTCCCACCAACAGGAACTGCTTTGAGTGAGTGCAGCACTTGGCCACCACCATTCTGCCTCAGTTTTTGTCCACCACCCCC